>SJYX01011487.1:114818-178345 GCA_006410675.1 Oreotragus oreotragus
GGGGGGGGGGAGGGGCGGGGGGGGGGGGGGGGGGGGGGTGCGGGGGGCTTCTCGCAACAAAGAATTTCAGAGTGGAATCGCAAACCACAGTGTTGAACTACAGAATCAAAATAGCACAGTTTCAGCTATTTGGGAAATACTTTTATTCCATGGAGGTCAACTTAATGAAGATGTTTGGTCATTTTCTGAAGCCAGGCTCTCTTCAAGAAGTTAGTGTAGGCAGGACTGGGTCAGAGGATAGGTGGGAAAATCAACAATTAATTGAGGAGCAAATATTTATTGAGTGACTATTGTGTGCCCGGCAAAAGCAAAGCACAGTGGTTATGTACATAGAGCATTAGGTCTACCGGCTTTACCACTTACTAGGCAACTTACTGTACCTCTTTCTGTCCCAGTTCTCTAATTTAATGTGAGGCCAATAACAGGACTTGCCTCATATATTTGTTGTGAAAATTAGCAATTAATTGTAGTCATTTATAAACTTTACGTTAACTAGGCATTTATAAAGTAAATGGCACAGAGCAACCATTCACAGGTTATAGTTACAGGAAATAACATATTTGCACATAAAAATACGACTGCCAAAAGAGGGCATATGATAAATATGGAAGGGTAACTACAGCAACCTGAGAGAGAGGATCTCTGTGAATTAGTGCGGAGGACTTCCTCCTGGAGGATGTAGGGTTTTACTGGAGTTTTGACACATAGGTGGGAGAGGAGCTCGTTGAATGTATCTTGATGAGCTGCTGCTGCTGCTAAGTCGCTTCAGTTGTGTCCGACTCTGTGTGACCCCATAGACGGCAGCCCACCAGGCTCCCCCGTCCCTGGGATTCTCCAGGCAAGAACACTGGAGTGGGTTGCCATTTCCTTCTCCAATGCATGAAAGTGAAAAGTGAACGCAAAGTCTCCCAGTCGTGTCCGACCAGGGTACAAATGTCCCATATTCAAGAGAGGAGAAGATGTAATAAACAGGCCATTCTGGCTGCAACAGGAGATTCATGCAGGGGAGACATGGGAGGAAAAAGGGGAGGAGGTTTAAAACTGGTTTAATAGAAGCTTAGATTTTGGCCAAAAAGGCTTTGATTGCCTTGGTGTAAGTGGTGCTTTTGGAAGCATCACAGGATAAAGGCTGGCTTGCCAGCCTTAAGGGTGAAGACCCACTGCCCTGAGGCTTCTTCAGTACAGCAGGGGTCAAGGGCGAGGGTCTGAAGTGAGGTTGTGAAGTCATGTCTGACTCCTTTGTGACCTTATGGACTATAGCCTGCCAGGCTCCTCTGTCCATGGGATTCTCCAGGCAAGAATACTGGAGTGGGTTGCCATTTCCTTTTTCCAGGAGATCTTCCTGACTCAGGGATTGAACCCAAGTCTCCTGCATTAGCAGGCAGATTCATTACAACTGAACCACCAGTGAAGCCTGAAGGTGGGGTAAGGCGGCTGAAAAAATAACTCTTGTGTGGGTTCAGCCAGACATGAGAGGCCGCTGCTAAACTTATGCTAACTGGCCCCCAGGGCCTTCTGGTGCTCAGGGAAGGACAAAAGCCAGTGTCTTGCCTGGGTTGCTAGAAAGAAGCAGTCTTCATAAAATGACTGGTGCTCAAACTTTCTTTTTTGTATTGGGCAAGAATATCATCAGAATGGTGATTCTTACTTGTTATGAAACAAAAGTTTAGTACTGACTTGTGCTGAAGACTTTCAGAAGAAATACTGACACAAAACCAGTTCTCTAAAATTTTAGTTCAGTTCAGTTGCTCAGTCGTGTCCGACTCTTTGCGACCCCATGAATCGCAGCACGCCAGGCCTCCCTGTCCATCACCAACTCCTTGTGTGAGAGGAGGTTTTTGGAGAGAGGCATTTGTTCAGAAGGCCAGATACACGGTCTCTATGGCCTCTGGCTGTTTGATTAAAGTACTAAGTGAGTAACATGAAAAAGATGCTACTGAATGTCAAGAGGTTCCCACAGGCTGCAGTAGTTATAGAAGGCTGATTTGATTATTTGTTTATAAATCAAAGTATCTCTATTTTCACAAAGTTAAGCAGAGACCAAATTAAAAAATTTAAAACTTTACAGTGTTAGCCATCTTTTTGCTTTTATGAAAAATTCCATCTGGGTCAGAAACTTAAATGAACAAAAAGATTTAGTAAGAAGAGCTAATGTTTACTGAACACCTTGTGTCAGGTGCTATGCTATACCATTTATATGTCCACTCATTAAACCCTTACTAACTTTATTACATATATATGTATATGTGTGTGTGTGTGTGTATATTATATATACATATATTATCAGTACTTTATAAATGGGGAAAAGGAGGCTTGGAAAGGGTCTGTTTCATTCCCCAGAAGAGTTGCTTTGCTATAAGCATCATTACCTCCATGATTAGACTCTGACTTATCATTTCTTTTGTTTCCATCACAATTTCTACCACTCTTCTGAAACTGATAATTTTAGGGTTAGGTAGCTTCAATTGTGGGGACCCTTCAGCTCTGGCTGAAGCAGATTTGTGGATTCAGTATTAGCAGTGTCATCCCATAATAACTATCCCAGAGTCAAGTCTACGTGTTGCTGGAGCACCTCTAACAGCAGCTGCTGCTATTACCTCCCAGCATTGCTTCCGGTGCTTCTAGCCACCTGCTCCACCAGGGAACACCTGTGTGGTGGTCAGGAAGCTGAAGGATAGAAGTTGATGCGTCATTTGGGGGCTGCTTGGGTCTTGTTCCTTCCTCAGTCCCTTGATAATTATTGAAAGGACTGGCAGTTCCTTATATTTCAGTCATTCCTGGCTCTTTGACTTGCTAGTTGTGTGACCTGGGTAAGTTGTTCAACTCTCTTGCCATGAGTTTTGCTACTGTAACAATCTGATAATAATGGTATCTACCTCTCAGGGTTGTGTGATTGAATGAGTAACTGTAAAGCACTTAGGCTAATGCTTGCCACACAGGTGCTCAATCAAGATTTGTTTATTATTCTTTCCAGAGTGTCTCAAGTGTCCAATGGGGATATTGGCTGGGTTCAGGCACTAAAATCAAGTCAAGACATAAGAATTGTAAATATATAAGAACAAGTTGTAACGTGATTACAGAACGAGACTGATAAGTAACTATTTTACAAGTAAAGCACATTGAGCTGTAACTCAAGTTTCTTTATCGGATAGGAAGCAGAACAAAAGGGAGGCCAGGCGGCTTGGCAAGGAGAGATGAGACAGAAGTCGTCTTAAGTGTTGCTCAAAGTGAAGTCTGAGGGCCTCTTCCCTGAGGACTTCTGAAAAGGTAAATGCCTGAATACTATGGATTTAGAAGCCCTGCGAATTTCTTTTTCTTTTCTCTTTCCTTCTCTGGTGATTATTAGGCACTTAGTTACCACCCATCCAAGGACTGAAAAACAGCATCCCCCCAGGATTAAAGTGGATATGAAGGTGGACAGAACAGCCCGAGCCTTTAGGTTTGGCAAAATGATCCCAGTTCCTGGGCCCTCAATCAGTTGACTGCAGAGGTAATAATGAATTGGCCTTGTGGGACATTTACAGAGTAAAGAGCACTGATCCTCTTAAGACCCAACCTTGCCCAACACCAACTCTGTAAGAGAGCCAGTGATAAAGAGACATGGGGGTTAATGGTAGCAGAGTAACAGTAGCCCATTCCCCTCTCAAAATCCATCCCCTTAATAACAAGAATCACAGGAAACAGCAACACTGCCTTTCATGATACGAGGAGCCAAATGAAGCCCTGAAGCAGGAGATATGGAGAAAGAAAGTAGATGGAAGCCTGGTAAATGACTGAGCAAAACAGTTCAAGGTCAAAACTCAGGGGCAATAAAGGAAGAAATAAATTTAGCCAATTCGCCTTTAGGACTCTGGAAAGGCATCAAGATCAAAGACGACAAGTATTGCAAAATATGGGAGGAGATTGGGTGAGGGAGATTATAAAACCGAAGCTGCATGCAAGTTATTTGGACCCCCTTGGACGCAAATGCTACCGTGCTCTTTTTTAAGGAAGCTGCTGAAGGATATGATGACCCAAACAGGGTATAAACTAATACAGAGGAATACAGGGATTTTAGGAAGCAGGAGATTCATGCAGGAAAGAGGTGAAGGGAATTCCCTGAATGATGGCAAAGGGAAGTCCCCGAACCACAGCTGTGCAACAAGAATATAGAACACCAGCCCAAAGGGGAGCAAGAGAAAAGATGCTGGGAGGAATGCCTCCAGAGAGATGTAAAAACTTAGTCATCTGATGTGGGCTAGAAGATGAAAAAAATTTTATTAAAAGCCATAGAAGACACAGAAAGAGGTTGCCATTGATTAAAAACCCTAAGCAAATAAAAAATTTAGGTAGTAATTACTATAGGAGAAACANCAGGACTGGAAACTGTCTCTTATACACATCTAGATGTGTATAAGAGACAGCTTAGCTACCACCCATCCAAGGACTAAAAAACAGCATCCCCCCAGGATTAAAGTGGATATGAAGGTGGACAGAACAGCCCGAGCCTTTAGGTTTGGCAAAATGATCCCAGTTCCTGGGCCCTCAATCAGTTGACTGCAGAGGTAATAATGAATTGGCCTTGTGGGACATTTACAGAGTAAAGAGCACTGATCCTCTTAAGACCCAACCTTGCCCAACACCAACTCTGTAAGAGAGCCAGTGATAAAGAGACATGGGGGTTAATGGTAGCAGAGTAACAGTAGCCCATTCCCCTCTCAAAATCCATCCCCTTAATAACAAGAATCACAGGAAACAGCAACACTGCCTTTCATGATACGAGGAGCCAAATGAAGCCCTGAAGCAGGAGATATGGAGAAAGAAAGTAGATGGAAGCCTGGTAAATGACTGAGCAAAACAGTTCAAGGTCAAAACTCAGGGGCAATAAAGGAAGAAATAAATTTAGCCAATTCGCCTTTAGGACTCTGGAAAGGCATCAAGATCAAAGACGACAAGTATTGCAAAATATGGGAGGAGATTGGGTGAGGGAGATTATAAAACCGAAGCTGCATGCAAGTTATTTGGACCCCCTTGGACGCAAATGCTACCGTGCTCTTTTTTAAGGAAGCTGCTGAAGGATATGATGACCCAAACAGGGTATAAACTAATACAGAGGAATACAGGGATTTTAGGAAGCAGGAGATTCATGCAGGAAAGAGGTGAAGGGAATTCCCTGAATGATGGCAAAGGGAAGTCCCCGAACCACAGCTGTGCAACAAGAATATAGAACACCAGCCCAAAGGGGAGCAAGAGAAAAGATGCTGGGAGGAATGCCTCCAGAGAGATGTAAAAACTTAGTCATCTGATGTGGGCTAGAAGATGAAAAAAATTTTATTAAAAGCCATAGAAGACACAGAAAGAGGTTGCCATTGATTAAAAACCCTAAGCAAATAAAAAAATTAGGTAGTAATTACTATAGGAGAAACAAAAAGTTATACAATATAGGGAATGTAGATAGTGTACATCACTTGACTTAGAAGTGAACAGCAGTCAAATATAAAACAGTGAATAAGTATTTAACCAAAAACTGTAATTATATTGAAACATAAAGGCGCTATAATGCTCATCTACCATAATAACTAAACAGCTTATAAATTATAAACCAAGAGTTATAAGTATATGAATATTATTTAGAACTACAGTGGTACAAACCCAAAGACACACCTCAAGGGTTAGAAATAGATGGGGCAGTGAGGTGTGTGTGTGTGTTTTAGGGATCTGGTGCTTTTATTTTTGAAGATGCTGAACTTCAAACTTTTATGGTAAACTTGCTTGAAGGAATTCCTGCTTGTTCAATGTGTTGATTCTAGAGGAAAAACTGAGAGTTCACATTTTAATGCCACCACTTAGTAGCATCGTGACCTTGGGAAAGTTACTGATGATCAACCAACCTTCGTTTTATCATCAGTACAATGTGGATGACGTGAGAAGTCTGAGCTATAGGAAGCATTCAATAAATCTCATCCTGTATCATTTTATTGTCTAACATACTCATGCATTATTCTAATAAGAAAATAATAATACTTCTTTAAAAAGCAGGTAGGACAAGCAGAAATCTCTATCAAGGGACCTTTGGGGGGCGCTTTCTAGCCACACTAATCTGGAACCACATCCTTGTCCTTCATTCTCCTAAAACGAGACAGAGGAAGAGAGAGAAGATGATGCTTCCTGGTTAGTGCATCTATTTAAAAATAGCTTTTTCTCACTGATATTTTGTCATTATCCTTCCTCTTTAAGTCTTCGAGGGTGTAGAAATAGTCCCCTTCCTAGGCCTCTTTCTTAGAAGGCAGCGGAGGAGAATAGTCCAGGGATTTCTCCTAATGAAACAGCCCAGGCCTTGGCCTCACCCTGCTATTTCCTTATGGTGGGAATGCCTCCTGGGATGGTATTTTTCATGAAGCTCTGCCTCTCTGCTTGCCTAGCAAGGAAAAACGACAAGATTGGAGCTTGGGGTTGTTTTCCTGACTGCTGCTACATCAAAACAGCTCTTTGGTACCTTTTTCCAGCTTGCTCTAGGTGCAGTTGGCTGAAAAATCAACCATAATAGTGCAGTGGGGCTGTAACTTGCTCTTGTTTCTCCTGGAGAGGTCTGTCTACAGGGTTCTTATTAGGCGTGGATAGTGTCTTCTGCCTCTCACTGCTCTGAAGCTTTCGGGCCAGTGCCCTCAAGGATGTCCTCCCTGGGGTCCCATTGAACTGCAGGTATCTGGAAAGCAGCTCGTTACCCACTACAAAGAGGTGCATGCCGTCCATGGCGCTCGTGAAAGCCCAGCCCAGTCCAGATCACTGGACTGTAGCAGCTTCTCACTTCTTCTTGCCTGGACCTGGACCTCATGGGCCCTCCCCGACCTCCCTCCCCACCACAGCCACTCCTCCCCCTGTGCATTTAGCCTTGACCTAAATGGTTAACTTCTTTCTTGTCTGTTCACCGTCTCATGTTTAAGTGGGCTATCTTGTCCCTGTCTTAAATTCTGAACACCCAAGGGTCAAAGGCTGTGTCTCTTTGCTGTTCTCTTGGTTCAGCGATTGATACAGCAGGTAGGGGTTTCCATAACTGCTTTTGTAAGTGAGAAAGAGTTCAGAAGCTCAAAGAGTGCTTAGATGAGTGGGAGAAAAACCAGGATTCAGGATAAGAGAACAAGAAGCTCAAGTTCAGGGATCAGGAGACATTTTTGGAACTCATTTCTTTGCAGTGTGAAGGGCATGCTGGGAGTTATCTCGTTAGAGAAGGAGTCAGACCAGAGCAGCTGAACCCCTTGGGAGGAAGAGGGAGGCCTCTAACTCTCTGAGACGCCATGAACTGCAGCATGCCAGACTTCCTGTCCTTTACCATCTCCCAGAGTTTGCTCAAACTCATGTCCATTGAGTCAGTGATGCCATCCAACCATCTTATCCTCTGTCATCCCCTTCTCCTCCTGCCTTCAATTTTTCCCAGCATCAGGGTCTTTTCCAATGAATTGGCTCTTCACACCAGGTGGCCAAAGTATTGAAGCTTCAGCATCAGTTCTTCCAATAATACTCAGGGTTGATTTCCATTAGGATTGACTGGTTTGATCTCCTTGCTGTCCAAAGAACTCTGAAGAATCTTCTCCTAAACCACAGTTCATAGGCACCAATTATTTAATGCTTAGCTTTCTTTATGATCCGGTTCTCACATGCATACATGACTACTGGAAAAAACATAGTTCTGACTCTACAGACCTTTGTCAGCAAAGTGATGTCTCCGCTTTTTAATATGCTATCTAGATTTGTCATAGTTTTTCTTCCAAGGAGCAAGCATCTTTTAATTTTGTGGCTGCAGTCACTGTCCGCAGTGATTTTGGAGCCCAGGAAAATAAAATCTGTCACTATTTCCACTTTTTCCTCATCTATTTGCCATGAAGTGATGGGACCAGATGCCGTGATCTTAGTTGTTTGAATGTTGAGTTTTAAGCCAGCTTTTTCATTCTCCTCATTCACCCTCATCAAGAGGCTCTTTAGTTCCTCCTCACTTTCTGCCATTAGAAAAATGACAAGAATAAGAGTAACTTATAGAGGGGTGAGAGGAGGCTGAGGAATGCTTCTGAGGGCCTCCAAGCACTGAGGGTTTAAACCTCAGTAGTATCATTTTTGCTAAGCCTGAGTGAGAGGGTAAAGAATAGGTGATTGACTCAAAGGTTATTAGAAGTGAGGTAGCATTCAGCCAGGGAAGCTGAAACATCAAACCGGAGGGAAGGCTGGAGGGAATGTAAATCAAGGCTTCCCCTTTTAGCCATGGAGCACTGGAGGTGGGAGCACAGTGACACAAGCAAGTGTCACTGCTGGTCAAAGCAAACTCCTGTGATTCATCGCCTTTAAAGGGAACCAGAAGCAGCCTTCTGACCACTACTATATTAGTTTCCCGTTGCTGATGTAGCAAATTATAACAATACAGATGTATTCATTTACAATTCTAGAGCTCAAAAGTCCAGATTGTAAGGGCTACAGTCAAGGTGGAGCTGCATTCCTTCAAGAAGCTCTGGGGAAATCCATTTCCTTACCTTTTCCAGTCTCTAGAGACATCCTGCATCTTTGGCTTGTGGTCACTATGCTTATCACTTGAAACTCTGTTTTTGTCATCATATCCCCTCTCTGATGTGATCTTTCTATCTCCCACTTAAAAGGACTATTGTAACTACACTGTCTACCCTCTACCCCCTGCAAATAATCCAGTTAAATTTTCCCATATCAAAATTCTGAACTCAATCACATCACTAAAATCCCTCTTACCAGGGAAGGAAACATATTCAGTCTTGGGGAGTCATCATCTCTCTTGGGGCCATTATTCAACCTATTAATAAATATGCAGTGAAGTTCATCCCCTTTGCTAAAGGCTACTTTCCTCCCCCCAGTGATAAAACTATAACCCTCTACAAATACAAAATAAAATCAACACATCAAAGATTATATTTAACTCACCAATAAATCAAGGAATGGCAAAATGGTACAATTGTTTCAAAGGTTAAAAACTCACATACATAGACCATTAGGAATGCTGAAATGCATTTATAGATGGATATAAAATTGGTCCATATCTATAGGACAAAAATCAAGTATATCTCCACATAATTTGTATTTCTATGAAAACAAAAATGGTTTCTATTACTATCAATATTCTACAACTTGCAGAGTTGTGGTTTCATTTGAAAGACCAAGATAACCCAGTGTGTTATCCCAGATACCCAATAATCATTTTTGCCCATTTCTATCTTTCACAATATTTCCTGACAGCTCCTACAATTGAAGAATTCCCTTTGATCCTCAAAGAAATACTATGCAACTCCAAAGAACTGGAACAAACACAGTCAGGCATCAGCACTTCCAGCTTCCTGACTCTGTAGTCCTTCTAGAGGTTTTCCTCCCTTCTCAGTGCTTCAAGTTCTCTTTACCCTTATATCACTAGATCTGCTACTTCACTGATATGCACTACTATGATATGATCATAGCTTAAAATATGCTTAAAACGCTTATCAGGCATACCTTGTTTTATTGCATTCAAGCTTTATTGCACTTTGCAAATATACACATTGAAGGTTTGCGGCAACCGGGTCCTGAGCGAGTCTGTTAGCGCCATTTTCCCAACGACATTTGCTCACCGCATGCCTGTGTGTGCCATTTTGGTAATTTTCACAGTAATTTATACTTTTTCAATGTTTTTATATTTGTGATCCTTGATATTACTGCAAAAAGATTACAGCTCACTGAAGGCTCAGATGATGGTTACCATGTTTTAGCTATAAAGTACCTTTGTTGTTGAGGTATAGTTGATTTACAGTGTTATATAAGTTTTAGGTTTATAATATAGTGATTTACAATTTTTAAAGGTTATATCCCATTTATAGTTCTTACAAAATAGTGGTTATATTCCCTGCATTGCCCTTGTAGCTTATTCATTTAATACATAGTGGTTTGTACCTCTTAATCCCCTACCCCATCTTGCTCTTCCCCTCTACCCTTTTCCGCTGGTCACCACTAGTTTGTTCCCCTTACCTGTAAATCTGTTTCTCTTTTGCTATAATCACTAGTTTGTCTTATTATTTTAGATCCCATGTATACATATTATCATACAGCATTTGCTTTTTCCTGTCTGAGTTATTTCACTTAGCATAATGCTCTCCAAGTCCATCTGTGTTGTCGCACACTGCAAATTTTCATTCTTTTTTATGATTGGGTAGTATTATACACACACACACACACACACCCCACATCTTCTTTATACATTCCTCTAGTGATGGACACAAATTATTTTCAGATCTTGGCAATTGTAGATAATGCTACTATGGACATTGGGGTGCAGGTATGTTTTCAAATTAGTGTTTTGGGGTCTTTTTGGATAAATACTCAGCAATGAAATTCTAGATCATATAGAAGTCCTATTTTTAGCTTTTTCAGAAACTGCCATATTGTTTCCCACAGAGGCTGCATCAATTTACATTACCAGCAATAGTGTAAGAGTGTCCCCTTTTCCCTACGTCTTCACCAACATTTGTTACTTGTGGTCTTTCTGTTAGCTATTCTGACAGGTGCGAGGTAATATCTAATTGTGGTTTAATTTGAGTTTCTCTGAGGATTAATGATGTTGAGCATCTTTTCACGGACCTGTTGGCCATCTGTATGTCTTCTTAAGAAAAATGTCTATTCAGTTCTTCTGCCAATTTTTAATTTGGGTTGTTTGTTTTTTTGATGTCAACAGGTATGAGCTGTTTATATATTTTGGATCTTAACCTCCTATCAGTCATATAATTTATTTTCTCCCCTTCAGTAGGTTGCCTTTTTGGCAATGATTTCCTTTGAGCAATACAGTGTTTTAAAATTAATGTATGGTGGGAGGTGGGAGGGGGGTTCATGTTTGGGAGTTCGTGTAAAAAAATAAATACAAAATAAATAAATAAATAAAAATAAAAATGTATGTAGTTTTTTTTTTTTTTTCTTTTTGTCTGCACTGGGTCTTAGTTGCAGCATGTGGGCTCTAGTTCCCTGACCGGGGACCGAACCCTAGTCCCCTGCATTGGAAACTCACAGTTTTAGCTTCTGGACCACCAGGGAAGTCCTTGTACATCTTTTTTTTTTTTTCTCTGACATGATGCTATTTTGTATTTAATAGACTTCAGTATCACATAAACATAACCTTTACATGCACTGGAAAACCAAAAAAAAAAAAAAAAACAGTTGTGTGATTCACTGTTTTCATTGTTTGCTCTGTTGAAGTGGGCTGGAACCGAACCCACAGTATTGCAGAGGCCTGCCTGTGCTCTTGAGTGAGTATAAAACAAACAAGAATCAAAACATTGTCACCTGAATGCAATAAGGTGGAAAGTGTGGGAAGCAGTTTTCACCCTAATGAGAGGTTGTGGGGGAGGTTTATAAAAAAAATACTGGGGCTGGGGTACAACCTTAGACCAATTGAATCAGCATTTCTGGGGATGAAGCTCAAGCACGGATAGGCTAAAGCATTTTCTCAGATGATTCTCATGTGAACTATGTGAAGCGCTGATGTGGAGTTTTGCTACTCCAAGTGTGGTCCAAAGACCAGAGCATAAGCACCACCTGGAGCTCGCTAGATGCGGGGAGTACCCAGACTTGCTAGATTAAATCCTGAAGATTAACACAATCTTAAANACTGGGGCTGGGGTACAACCTTAGACCAATTGAATCAGCATTTCTCAGGATGAAGCTCAAGCACGGATAGGCTAAAGCATTTTCTCAGATGATTCTCATGTGAACTATGTGAAGCGCTGATGTGGAGTTTTGCTACTCCAAGTGTGGTCCAAAGACCAGAGCATAAGCACCACCTGGAGCTCGCTAGATGCGGGGAGTACCCAGACTTGCTAGATTAAATCCTGAAGATTAACACAATCTTAAGTGCTTTGCGTGTACATTAACATTTAAGGAGCAGTGGTAGGATCAATGATTCTCAAATCTTGCCAAGCATTAGGATCAACCCAGATGGCTTGTTATAACATATATTGCTGAATTTCTGATTTGGTAGGTCTCAGTAGGATCCAAGAATTTTACTTTCTTACAAGTTCCCAGGAAATCACACCTTGAGGACCATTTGTATAGAGCACTGGACAGAATGGGGGAATTCTAAGGAAATGTCACTTCTTTCAGGCAAACACCGCCATCCTACTGTTCTGCTGCTGCTACTGCCGCTAAGTCACTTCAGTCGTGTCCGACTCTGCGACCCCACAGACAGCAGCCCATTGGGCTCCGCCATCCCTCGGATTCTCCAGGCAAGAACACTGGAGTGGGTTGTCATTTCCCTCTCCAATGCATGAAAGTGAAAAGTGAGAGTGAAGTCGCTCAGTCGTGTCTGACTCAGCGACCCCATGCACTGCAGCCCACCCAGCTCCCCCGTCCGTGGGAGTCTCCAGGCGAGAGTGCTGGAGTGGGCGCCATTGCCTTCTCCCTCCTACTGTTCTACCTACCTGCTATTCATCCTACCTATTCTACTTGCTTCCAAGCAAACAAATAGACTCACAGACCCTAAACTTTTCAAGGTGGCACTAAAAACAATTACAAAGCCAGACAGGGGGTTATATGGAGAGCATGACTGTGCAGAATTCATCTTGAGGAGAACGAAATCCCTTTTTCTTCTGAAGTCCCTCAGGATGCCCTCACTCTTTGGAAGGCTTTTTGGGGAATAGAAAGTCAGTGTCTCCTTTCTCCTGAGGCTAGAGAGTGAGAAAGAAGCTTGTTTATATGTGAAATTACCATCAGTTCAGTTCAGTTGCTCATTCATGTCCGACTCTTTGACCCCATGAATCGCAGCACGCCAGGCCTCCCTGTCCATCACCAACTCCCGGAGTTCACCCAAACTCATGTCCATCGATCGAGTCAGTAATGCCATCCAGCCATCTCATCCTCTGTCGTCCCCTTCTCCTCCTGCCCCCTGTCCCTCCCAGCATCAGAGTCTTTTCCAATGAGTAATTACCATAGCTTTTAAAAAATTTCTCTCTCTGTGCCTCCCTCTTCTTCCTTCCCTCCCTCGTTTCTCTCTCCTCTTTCTCTTCATACCTACTTCTTTCTGTTCCCTCTCTTTTCCTTTTTTTTGTCCATCAGAGAAATTCATCAGATCAGTCAGGACACCTGACATCCTGAGGCAATTTCTTTCATCACTTCACTGATCCAAACCTGCTCCCTACCTGGGAGGACAGACAGCAGGGGAGAGTCCAATTAACTTCATTTTATGGATGTGGCATCTGAGGCTAAGTTACCTACCCAAAGTTGCTTAGCAAGTTGGTGTTAAGACCTGATCACTACCCACAAATGCCCTAAGACTTCCCAACAAATAAGCTGTCCATTCAGGCTTGCTTGCTCGTCTGTTCTCTTGGGAGAAGATGCTACTGAGGTGAGTGGAAGTGGGCAGGTCTGGAGTATGACTCACAGGAGGGGTGAGGAAGAATGAATTTCTGCATCCTTCCAGGCTAAGCCACAGCTGCACCTGGATACCAGCCAGCAGTCTTGTGGAAGGAGCTGTGGTGAATGGGAGGGCCTGGAGAAGAGTGGGGAATCCCAGGGCCTGAGCGCCTGAGGGCGTGTCCAGCCCTGGGTCCTTTTTTTTTTTTTTTTTTTTTTAATATTCATTTATTTTATTTGTCTATAGTGGGTCTCCATTGCTGTGCATGGGCTTCTCCTTGTGGTGGCTTCTCTTGTGAGCACAGGCTCTGGGGCATGCAGGCCGCCATTGTNCCCTGGGTCTTTTTTTTTTTTTTTTTTTTAATATTCATTTATTTTATTTGTCTATAGTAGGTCTCCATTGCTGTGCATGGGCTTCTCCTTGTGGTGGCTTCTCTTGTGAGCACAGGCTCTGGGGCATGCAGGCCGCCATTGTTGCTGCACATGGGCCCAACAGTTGAAGCTCCCGGGCTCTAGAGCAGAGGTTCAGTAGTTGTGGTGCTAGGTCTTAGTTGCTCCATGGCATGTGGGGTCTTCCCAGACCAGGGATCAAGCTTGTGTCCCCTGCATTGGCAGGCAGCTTCTTTACCACTGGACTGCCAGGGAAGCTCACTCTGGACCTGCTTTACAGAGACCCTGGTAAGAGGAGGGAAACCTTGATTTCTTTGCCATCACCCTTGTGTGTTTCATTCATCCCTTCCAGGTTTCTCGGGAAGCTGACCAAGGACCACGTTCTCAGAATGGTTAGGAGAATAAAGGCCCTTCTCAGCTGTCTGCTTCTCCAGATCCTCTCCTTATAAAGGTGGCCTCTGTTCCCCACTTGGCCTGATCTGACCTTTTTGTAATATTGGGTGGCCAGAACAACCTTTGATAAACACTCCACTTCTGACTGAAGGAATCCACTTCCCCTGTGGTGCATCTTTACTACTCCATACTCCACAGAGATGTTTTCTTTCTATGATTTGTTTTTTTCTGATGGTTAACATTTATTGGGAGTTTTCTGCATGCCAGGCACTGGGTTAAGTTCTTTACATAGTTTTTACCCTCATTTAATTCTTCCAACATACAAGTATTATTCTTATACCCATTTTGTAGATGAAGGAACTGAGTCACAGAGGATAAGTGAAAATTGTAGCAAATGTGTTATGTGAAAGCCTTAGATGATCCTCATGGAGGAGCTTCCAAGTGAAGATTACTCCCAAACCCATGATATGGTCAATTCCCAAACTGTAGAGAGATGACAGAAGAGGAAATATTCTGAGTTCTCTCTTAGCAAGATTAGTAGGCTGTGGGGGAGGTTTAGCAATGTGGGAAGAAGGAGAGTAAGGCATAGGGCTATCATGAACCCCAGGTGTTTCTCATTATCCTTTCATCCTTAGCCTATAAAATGCAAAAGTTGAGCTATATGACTTCCAAAGACCTTTCCAACCATGAGAGCCTATAATTGTACAAAAGCAATGTGTTTTACAAAACAGAAGTCCCATTTGACCCTAGACATCTGCTCCCTGTCTGTGTTGGTAAACACTGAGCCAAGCCTTTCTGTTGGACAAGTGGACCTGTGGGAGATGCAACCTGGGAGAGGCCAGAGGCTCTGGTTGGACCTTCCCTGCCATGGTGAAAGAAGTCATCTGCAGGAAGGAAAGCTTTGGTTGAAATGCTTTCCATGGGCTCACATATGCCCAGAACTTGGGCCCAAGATGGCGGGCTGGAAGGATATGTGCTCATCTTCCCCTGAGAGAACACCAAAATCACAACTAGCTGCTGAACAGCCATCGACAGGAGAATGTTGAATCCCACCAAGAAAAGCTACTCTGAGTCCAAGGGCAAAGGAGAAGCCCCAACAAGACAGTAGGAAAGGTGAAATTGTGAGAAATTCCAAATGTTCAACTGGATTTAGAAAAGGCAGAGGAACAAGAGATCAAATTGCCAACAAACCTGTTGGATCATAGAAAAAGCTAGAGAATTCCAGAAAAGCATCTACTTCTGCTTCCTTGACTATGCTAAAGCCTTTGACTATGTGGCTCACCACAAACTGTGGAAAATTCTTAAAGAGATGGGAATACCAGGCCACCTGACCTGCCTCCTGAGAAACCTGTATACAGTTTAAGAAGTAACAGAACCAGACATGGAACAACACACTGGTTCCAAATTGGGAAAGGAATACATCAAGTCTGTGTATTGTCACCCTGCTTATTTAACATATATACTGAGTACATCATGAGCAATGAGGGGCTGGATGAAGCACGAGCTGGAATCAATATGGCCTGGGAGAAATATCAATAACCTCAGAAATGCAGATGATACCACACTTATAGCAGAGAGTGAAGAAGAGCTAAAGAGCCTCCTGATGAAGGTGAAAAAGGAGAGTGAAAAAGCTTGTTTAAAACTCAACATTCAAAAATAAGATCACGGCATCCAGTCCCATCATTTCAGTTCAGTTCAGTTGCTCAGTCATGTCCGACTCTTTGCGACCCCACGAATCGCAGCACACCAGGCCTCCCTGTCCATCAACAACTCCCGGAGTTCACTTAAACTCATGTCCATCTAGTCGGTGATGCCATCCAGCCATCTCATCCTCTGTCATCCCCTTCTCCTCCTGCCCCCAATCCCTCCTAGCATCAGGGTCTTTTCCAGTGAGTCAACTCTTTGCATTAGTTGGCCAAAGTATTGGAGTTTCAGCCTTAGCATCAGTCCTTCCAAAGAACACCCAGGACTGATCTCCTTTAGGATGGACTGGTTGGATCTCCTTGCAGTCCAAGGGACTCTCAAGAGTCTTCTTCAGCACCACAGTTCAAAAGCATCAATTCTTCTGCACTCAGCTTTCTTCACAGTCCAACTCTCACATCCATATGTGACCGCTGGAAAAACCATAGCCTTGACTAGATGGACCTTTGTAGGCAAAGTAATATCTCTGCTTTTTAATATGCTATCTAGGTTGGTCATAACTTTCCTTCCAAGGAGTAAGCATCTTTTAATTTCATGGCTGCAATCACCATCTGCACAACTCAGAAAAGATCTTCACAACCCAGATAATCATGATGGTGTGATCATTCACCTAGAGCCAGACATCCTGGAATGTGAAGTCAAGTGGGCCTTAGAAAGCATCACTACGAACAAAGCTAGTGGAGGTGATGGCATTCCAGTTGGTGGGGTGGGGTGGGCAGAGTGGAAGAGTTGGCTTCCTGAGAGCATTGTCTGAGTGTCTGGATCCAGCTACTCCTGAAGGGAGATCAGCTCTTGGACTCGCTCATTACAGAACTTAACAGATTTACTTTGGTGCCTTGGCTACATCAAGCTGAGTGTCTGTCACTTGCAAACTTGTGCATCTCTCTCTTGATTCTTGAGGGAAGTAGATCCACCCTTGCTGTGGGCATCACTGGAAAGCCTTTCCGTCCTAAGGAGGGTCCATGTGAATGGAACATGAGGAGCTTGGCCCCAGCAGTCCCATGGTGTGGAATCCTTTGATGTTTTAATTACTCACTGTCTCTGGCAAAGTGGCAGGAGCTCACGCAACCTTCATGGCCCCGCATCAGAGTCACACAGGCTGCACGGTTTCGAAACTCCCCAGTATGGACATTCCATATTTTCAAGGTTTTATCCCAGGAGCTTGTACACAGGAAATGGCCACTGAAGGTGAAACAACAGTTTGAGATGGCATTGTTATGTGCCCTGCAACACATATGAGAGGGTTCACACATTAGCATGTGATTCCTGGAGAATCCGGAGACATATTTAAAGTAGAGGTGAGTGGAATGGGCATTGGAGCTGATGCCTTGTGACTTAATGGATATCACTTTTTTGATCACTGCCTACTATGATCCAAATATTAATTTATCTAACTATGGCACCCCACTCCAGTACTTTTGCCTGGAAAATCCCATGGACAGAGGAGCCTGGTGGGCTGCAGGCCATGGGGTCGCTAAGAGTCGGGCACGACTGAGCGACTTCACTTTCCCTTTTCACTTTCATGCATTGGAGAAGGAAATGGCAGCCCACTCCAGTGTTCTTGCCTGGAGAATCCCAGGGACAGGGGAGCCTGGTGGGCTGCCGTCTAGGGGGTCATGCAGAGTCGGACACGACTGAAGCGATTTAGCAGCAGCATGTTACACTATTTCAGGAGGTCCCAATAATAGCAATATTGACCTTTTTGACTGGATCATGTTTTGTGGTAGGGGGATACCCTATGCATTGCAGGATGTTTAGCAACATCCCCGGGCACTCCTTAGCACATGCTGGTAGCCTCCATACCCAATTTTGCAGAGTCGGACACGACTGAAGCGATTTAGCAGCAGCATGTTACACTATTTCAGGAGGTCCCAATAATAGCAATATTGACCTTTTTGACTGGATCATGTTTTGTGGTAGGGGGATACCCTATGCATTGCAGGATGTTTAGCAACATCCCCGGGCACTCCTTAGCACATGCTGGTAGCCTCCATACCCAATTGTGACAACCAAAAGAACGTCCCCCAGACACTGCCAAATGTCCACAGGGGGACAAAATTGACCCTGGCTGAGAAACACCACCCTATTCAGAGCTGCTTGAGGCTTCAGAAAGAAGAGCAGGTGGAAGCACTGTCTGTGATTAAAGTTAATGGACTAATAGCCTTTCAGGTCTACGGTGGGCCTCCTCCGCTCCCCCTTTCCCCTCCTTTCTCTCACAGACAGGGGCGGGGGGGGCATGGCTCCCTCCCCTCGCCTTCACCACCCCTCTCTCACTCACTCCCCTTACTTCTCCTCACACCAAATGCTCTCTTTTTCCCTCTCCCTCTCTCCTTATCTCTCTTCAGTGCCACCAAAGCATATTTTAATGTTGGGCATTTAATTAATAAAGTTGGGGGCTATTTATTCTCAACCTTTAAATGTCATTTTAAATTTTCTTTACTTTCGGCTGTGTTGGGTCTTTGTTGCTTCATGGGCTTTCTCTAGTCATGGCGAGCGGGGGCTACTCTCTAGCTGTGGTGTGAGGCCTTCCATTGCCGTGGCTTCTCCTGTTGCAGAGAATGGGCTCCAGGTGAGTGAGTTCCAGAAGTTGTGGTATGTAGGCTCCACAGTTGCAGTTTCCGGGCTCTAGAGTACAAGCACAATAGCTGTAGCACACAGGCTTAGCTGCTCCACAGCATGTGGAATCTTCCGGGATCAGAGACCTAAACCGTAGCTCCCACATTGGCAGGCAGATTCTTTACCACGGAGCCACCAGGGAAGCCCAAACTATCGCATTTTTTAGGAAAAAAGAAAATTGTCAGAATTCTGCTTTTCGTTTTGTTTCATGATCCTCGAAGTATTTTCCCTATGATTCTCATCTCCTGTAACAAATAGGGTTTTCAATCTAAACTATAAACATAATTGAGCATCTCTGAGTAGCCTGGATTATAATATCAATTCAAACTGAAGAAAAGGTTGAATAAATTGTTTTCTAGCACCCAAGTCAGAATTTTAGACTCTGTGTCGGTTCTTTGAAGTATACAACTGAGTAGGATCAGAGGAGAAGAAATGTCATCTTCTCAGCCAGTCCAGGCTTAAAATGTCCAAGTCCCAGTGCCTGGTGGGGTAAGAACCATACCAATATTTAAGAACCACACCAGCATTTACTGTGGCTTAGCTGCTCCACAGCATGTGGAATCTTCCGGGATCAGAGACCTAATCCGTAGCTCCCACATTGGCAGGCAGATTCTTTACCACGGAGCCACCAGGGAAGCCCAAACTATCGTATTTTTTAGGAAAAAAGAAAATTGTCAGAATTCTGCTTTTCGTTTTGTTTCATGATCCTCGAAGTATTTTCCCTATGATTCTCATCTCCTGTAACAAATAGGGTTTTCAATCTAAACTATAAACCTAATTGAGCATCTCTGAGTAGCCTGGATTATAATATCAATTCAAACTGAAGAAAAGGTTGAATAAATTGTTTTCTAGCACCCAAGTCAGAGTTTTAGACTCTGTGTCAGTTCTTTGAAGTATACAACTGAGTAGGATCAAAGGAGAAGAAATGTCAGCTTCTCAGCCTGTCCAGGCTTAAAATGTCCAAGTCCCAGTGCCTGGTGGGGTAAGAACCATACCAGCATTTAAGAACCATACCAGCATTTACTGGAGGTAAACAGCAAGCTCTCCTCTGAATCCAAAAATTGTCACTGAGGTTTAAACCAAGGGTCTCTACTCCAGGATGGGACTCTCATTTCAGATAAGTTCCACGTATCATAAAAGACCATTTTACTTAGTACAAAAGTTTGGGGAAAGTGTTTGTGTTGCACTTGCAGTTCTGGACAAGATGGAGTCAATGTACTGCACCCCATTCCTCCTGTTAAGCACAGCTAAGAACCTTGGCCACAGGACTGGAAAAGGTCAGTTTTCATTCCAATCCCAAAGAAAGGCAATGCCAAAGAATGCTCAAACTACCGCACAATTGCACTCATCTCACACTTTAGTAAAGTAATGCTCAAAATTCTCCAAGCCAGGCTTCAACAATACGTGAACCGTGAACTTCCAGATGTTCAAGCTGGTTTTAGAAAAGGCAGAGGAACCAGAGATCAAATTGCCAACATCTGCTGGATCATCAAAAAAGCAAGAGAGTTCCAGAAAAACATCTATTTCTGCTTTATTGACTATGCCAAAGCCTTTGACCTGTCTCTTATACACATCTCGNAAAGCAGGAGAGTTCCAGAAAAAACATCTACTTCTGCTTTTTTGACTATGCCAAAGCCTTTGTGTGGATCACAATAAACTGTGAAAAATCCTGAAAGAGATGGGAATACCAGACCACCTGACCTGCCTCTTGAGAAACCTGTATGCAGGTCAGGAAGCAACAGTTAGAACTGGACATGGAACAACAGACTGGTTCCAAATAGGAAAAGGAGTACGTCAAGGCTGTATATTGTCTCCCTGCCTGCTACTGCTGCTGCTAAGTCACTTCAGTCGTGTCCAACTCTTGTATGACCCCATAGACGCCAGCCCACCAGGCTCCCCCAAGCCTGGGATTCTCCAGGCAAGAATACTGGAGTAGGTTGCCATTTCCTTCTCCAATGCATGAAAGTGAAAGCGAAGTCGCTCAATCACCCTACTTATTTAACTTATATGCAGAGTACATCATGAGAAACACAGGGCTGGAAGAAGCACAAGCTGGAGTCAAATTGCCGGGAGAAATATCTATAACCTCAGATATGCAGATAACACCACCCTTATGGCAGACAGTGAAGAGGAACTAAAAAGCCTCTTGGAGAGGAGAGTGAAAAAGTTGGCTTAAAGCTCAACATTCAGAAAACTAAGATCATGGCATCTGGTCCCATCACTTCATGGGAAATAGATGGGGAAACAGTGCAAACAGTGTCAGACATTTCTGGGGCTCAAGTCCCATCAATTCATGGCAAATATAGATGGGGAAACAATGGAAAAGTGACAGACTTATTTTCTTGGGCTCCAAAATCACTGCAGATGGTGACTGCAGCTATGAAATTAAAAGACGCTTGCTCCTTGGAAGAAAAGCCATGAGAAACAGTTCTCAGTGCAGGCGTGCTCTTGGTTACATAGGGCAGCTCTATTCAGTGCGGATGGGACTGCTAGAAACACGAATGCCAGGGGCTAGGAATCACTGGAGCCGTCCTAGAAGTCATTTGATAAGCTGGCTACTGCAGATGTCACTGGATGTACCGTTCTGAGATTATTGCTCGAAGCTGGAACTACTTCTAGTATAAGTGATGCCCTCAGCTAAATTTCAGGCCTCCTCTAGCCCAGCAGCTCTTTCTGTTCTCTGAACTTTAGACTCCAAAATACAGATGATAGGAAAGAGACAGCAAGAAAGTGTCATGAATACTTAAAAAGAGCAATGAATAAGGATGGGTTGAGAGGCTCAGAAAAGCTTCAGGAATGCTGAGCATTGTCTTGCTTGGCCCTCCTTTTGCCTGTTACAAGTCAGGAGAGTTACTAAGTAAGCTCTGACCAATAGTTTCGAATTCTCACCCCACCAGACCTTTCATCCATCCTGCCAACAAAAAGCAAATATAAGCTTGACTTCCTGTGCTATTTCCTGCTCAACCTCTGTAACGGGGTCAGCCTACACCGAAATGGTCAGAAAGGGGGCCAAAAGAGAAAGCATTAAGCTCAGCAACTGCCCTGCTTGCTCTGGGCTTTGCATTTCTCCCCCTACAATAATGAAATACAGTCAAATCTTGACAGAATTGCTCAAATGTTTTCTTTTTCATTTTTGCGTCTCACTCAAGATTTTATGAGATAAAAAAGAACACTCCTTGTATTTCTAGGTGTGCATTGTATACCTAATGCATTCAGTTTTACAGGTATTTATATAATACCAACAGTGTGCTGTAGAACTTTGCAAGATGAGAGTAAGGAGGAGACACTGTGAAAAGAGAATTTTCTTTTTTTACTTTAAAAAGCTAATTAATTAATTAAGTAACTAACGAATTGGTATACCAGTCGGCCTTAGTTGCGGCATGCAGAATCTTTATTTGCAGCGTATTACCTCTCAGCTGCAGCAGTGGGATCGAGTTCCTGACTGGGTATCAAACCCAGGCCCCTTACATTGGGAACACGGAGTCTAAGCCACTGGACCACGAGAGAAGTCCCAAGAATTAATTTTGAAAACTCTGCCCTCAAAAATCTTATGGTCTTTGGGGAGTAACAAAGCATTAAAAAAGAAACGCTGAAAGCAACTAGAGTGCCACAGTGGCAGACACATTTGACTGGCTGACCCAGCCCAGCAGGCACTCCAGGACCTTTTTCTAGCCCTACTTCCACTATAGACAGAGAAGCGAGGTACTTGCTTTTCTGGAAGCTAGGGCTGCCCACATCACCCAGTCCTGGCCCATGAGACATATGGTCTGCTAGAGATATTTGGGAAAGTATGTGAAGAGAGGTCTTACTAGCATTGCTCCTTCGTCTCCTGCCTTGAATGTGAATGTTGGGCTAGCTAGCGAAGGACAGTTATCTTGTGACCATGAAGCACAGTTCTGAGGCCAAAAAACCCACGTGCAGAGCGATGAAGGAAGGGAAACTTCGTCAGGGATGGAACCGCTGTCTTTCCAAACTTCCATCAATCCCCTACCTCCAGACTGCCAGTGATAGTCATTAAAGCCGCTTTGAGGTGGCTTTTCTTTGGTTTCATTTTCATCCTAAGTGTAATAAGTGTTAGAAAGTAAAGGCGCTGAAAGGTCAATGAGAGGTGACTTCAGTGAAAGCTGGGAGCTAAGAGAAGGCTGATCAGAGGAATCCAAGTCACAGGGGTTGTGCTTGGAAGGCAATGGCACCCCACCCCAGTACTCTCGCCTGGAAAATCCAATGAACGGAGGAGCCTGGTGGGCTGCAGTCCATGGGGTCGCTAACAGTCGGACAGACCGAGCGACTTCACTTTCACTTTTCTCTTTCATGCATTGGAGAAGGAAATGGCAACCCACTCCAGTGTTCTTGCCTGGAGAATCCCAGGGACGGGGGAGCCTGGTGGGCTGCCATCTATGGGGTCGCACAGAGTCGGACACGACTGAAGCGACTTAGCAGCAGCAGCAGCAGCAGATGAAAGGAAGGATGGCATTCGAGAGGGGATGCACCAGATATCTCCATTTATTGTTGTCACTGAATCTGTATCTCTAAAGACAAGATCATGTTGGTCCCTGTACCATAAGATGTGACAAGCCTAGGGACATCTTGTGTCGCTGGAGGGAGTATAGTGTATGTGTCTGAGCAAGGGTTCTGGCATTAGAAAGACCTGGGTCTGAGCCCAGCTCCTCTGCAAACTGGCTGTGTGACTCAGCACTTTGCATAAACTTGTTAAATTTTGGCTTCCTCATCTATACTCTCAAAGCAGTAAAAATTAACCAAATAACATATGCAAGGCACATAGATGGTGCTCGGTACATACTAAGTGGTAGTTGTTATTACCATCAATAATATGAGTGGTAGTTGTGAATATGAAACCAAAAATAATCACCATAATTATTATCAGATATTATTTTGTATATTTTTATAAGTCACCCTAGGTATGCTTGTTTAACCCCCCTGGAACCCAGTTGTTCCGTCTATCGTATGGGAATATCATCTCTCAAAGATATTTTGGACATTAACAAAGGTCCTTATGAAATCATTTTTCTTTAAAGCAAATTTTCCTGGAGTATATAAATAACATTGCATTTTATTATTTTTAAGCCCTTTAAATAGACTTTTGAGCTAAAATTTATCACATGATTGATCCAGCAGAAAATACAATAATTATGTATGGTAAACAGATCAAAACTTTAAATAATGACGTTTAGGTTCAGTGATGTTTTCAGAGTTGCTATCAGTTCAGTTCAGTCGCTCAGTCATGCCTGCCTCTTTTTGACCCCATGGACTGCAGCATCCAGGCTTCCCTGTCTATCATCAACTCCCGGAGCTTACTCAAACTCATGTCCATTGAATCAGTGATGCCATCCAACTATCTCATCCTCTGTTGTCCCCTTCTCCTCCCACCATCTCCTGGACTTCTCTTCCCCAGCATCAGGGTCTTTTCAAATGAGTCAGTTCTTCGCATCAGGTGGCCAGAGTATTGGAGTTTCAGCTTCAGCATCAGTCCTTCCAATGAATATTGAGGACTGATTTCCTTCAGAATGGACTGGTTGGATCTCCTTGCAGTCCCAGGGACTCTCAAGAGTCTTCTTCAACACCACAGTTCAAAAGCATCAGTTCTTTGGTGCTCAGTTTTCTTTATAGTCCAACTCTCACATCCATACATGACCACTGGAAAAAACATAGCTTTGGCTAGATGGACTTTTGTTGGCAAAGTAATGTGTCTGCTTTTGAATAGAGTTGGCATAGTCTGGAGTAAACTGGATGAGACTAATAATTGAATTTAATGAAACTGGAACATCTACAAAAGATATCTTAAGTAACTGCTAAAACAAACTGCTGATATAATATATATTTTTTTTATTTTTAGTTTTAAATGGAACATTAAGCAATTCAGAAGGATAAACTTCAGTTTTAAAGATTCTTTCCCAGCTTTATTGAGATGTAATTGACACATAACATTGTGTAAATTTAAGGTGTGCAGTGTGATAGTTGGATGTGTGTACAGTGAAACCATTACCACAGTAAGGTTAGTTACACCCATTACCTCATATACTTACCTATTTTTTTCCTCCTTGTGGTAAGAATGTGTAAGATCTACTCTCTCAGTATAGAATAGGCTATCGGAAACTATAATCACCATGTTGTGTGTTACATGCCCAGAACTTATTCATCTTAAAACTGAGGCCTTGTACCTTTGACCACCTTCACCCACTTCCCCCATCCCCGAATCCCTGCAGCTTCCAATCTACTTTCCATTTCTATGAGTTTGGACAGATTCCACATATGAGCGATACCATATATGACTTTTTAATTGCTTGTGGTTTCCTTCTGATCTATACTATGATTTTATTCAGCAAATTATTTTCCATTTACATGAATTACAATTTTTTTATTAGAAGGATGCATCAACAAGCATCCTTGGGTTGTTGTTGATCAGTTGTTTAGACATGTCTGATTCTTTGTGACCTCATGGACTGCAGCATGCCAGACTTCCCTGTCCTTCACCACCTCCTGGGCTTAGCTCAAACTCATGTCCATCCAGTCAGTGATGCCGTCCAACCATCTCATCCTCTGTCATCCCCTTCTCCTCCTGCCTTCAATTTTTGCTAGCATCAAGGTCTTTTCCAATGAGTCAGCTCTTCACATTAGGTGGCCAAAGTATTGGAGTTTCAGTATCAGTCCTTCAAATGACTATTCAGGGTTGATTTCCTTTAGGATTGACTGGTTTGATCTCTTTGCAGTCCGAGGGACTCACAAGAGTCTTCTCCAACACCTCAGTTCAAAAGCATCCATTCGTTGGTGCTCAGCCTTCTCTATGGTCCAACTCTCACATACATACATGACTACTGAAAAAACAATAGCTTTGACTATATGGACCTTTGTCAGCAAGGTAATGTCTCTGCTTTTTAATACACTGTCTAGGCTGGTCATAGCTTTTCTTCCAGGGAATAAGCGTCTTTTAATTTCATGCCTGCAGTCACCATCTGAAGTGATTTTGGAGCCCCCCAAAATAAGGTCTGCCACTGTTTTCATTGTTTCCCCATCTATTTGCCATGAAGAGATGGGACCAGATGCCACGATCTTACTTTTGAATGTTGTTTTAAGCCAGCTTTTTTACTCTCCTCTTTTACCTTCATCAAGTGGCTCTTTAGTTACTCTTCCCTTTCTTCCATTAGGGTGGTATCATCTGCATATCTGAGACTGTTGATATTTCCCCCAGAAATCTTGATCCAGCTTGTGATTCATCCAGCCTGGCATTTCACATGATGTACTCTGAGGAACCAGAGATCAAATTGTCAACATCTGCTGGATCATCAAAAAAGCAAGAGAGTTCCAGAAAAACATCTATTTCTGCTTTATTGACTATGCCAAAGCTTTTGACTCTGTGGATCACAATAAACTGTGGAAAATTCTGAAAGAGATGGGAATACCAGACCACCTGAACTGCCTCCTGAGAAATCTGTATGCAGGTCAGGAAGCAACAGTTAGAACGGGACATGGAACAACAGACTGGTTCCAAATAGGAAAAGGAGTCCGTCAAGGCTGTAAATATTGTCACCCTGCTTATTTAACTTGTATGCAGAGTACATCATAAGAAATGCTGGGCTGATGAACCACAAGCTAGAATCAAGATTGCGGGAGAAATATCAGTGAGCTCAGATATGCAGATGACACCACCCTTATGGCAGAAAGTGAAGAAGAACCAAAGAACGTCTTGATGAAAGTGAAAGAGGAGAGTGAAAAAGTTGGCTTAAAGCTCAACATGCAGAAAACTAAGATCATGGCATCTGGTCCCATCACTTCATGGCAAATAGATGGGGAAACAGTGGAAACAGTGGCTGACTTTATCTTTCTGGGCTCCAAAATCACAGCAGATGGTGATTACAGCAATGAAATTAAAAGATGCTTACTCTTTGGAAGGAAAGTTATGACCAACCTAGACAGCATATTAAAAAGCAGAGACGTTACTTTGCCAACAAAGGTCCATCTAGTCAAGGCTATGGTTTTTCCAGTAGTCATGTATGGATGTGAGAGTTGGGCTATAAAGAAAGCTGAGCACCAAAGAATTGATATTTTTGAACTGTGGTGTTGGAAGACTCTTGAGAGTCCCTTGAACTGCAAGGAGATCCAACCAGTCCATCCTAAAGGAGATCAGTCCTGGCTGTTCATTGGAAGGACTGATGTTGAAGCTGAAACTCCAATACTTTGGCCACTTGATGCAAAGAGCTGACTCATTTGAAAAGACTGTGATGCTCAGAAGGATTGAAGGTGAGAGGCTGTCTCTTATACACATCTCACGTGCAGAGCGATGAAGGAAGGGAAACTTCGTCAGGGATGGAACCGCTGTCTTTCCAAACTTCCATCAATCCCCTACCTCCAGACTGCCAGTGATAGTCATTAAAGCCGCTTTGAGGTGGCTTTTCTTTGGTTTCATTTTCATCCTAAGTGTAATAAGTGTTAGAAAGTAAAGGCGCTGAAAGGTCAATGAGAGGTGACTTCAGTGAAAGCTGGGAGCTAAGAGAAGGCTGATCAGAGGAATCCAAGTCACAGGGGTTGTGCTTGGAAGGCAATGGCACCCCACCCCAGTACTCTCGCCTGGAAAATCCAATGAACGGAGGAGCCTGGTGGGCTGCAGTCCATGGGGTCGCTAACAGTCGGACAGACCGAGCGACTTCACTTTCACTTTTCTCTTTCATGCATTGGAGAAGGAAATGGCAACCCACTCCAGTGTTCTTGCCTGGAGAATCCCAGGGACGGGGGAGCCTGGTGGGCTGCCATCTATGGGGTCGCACAGAGTCGGACACGACTGAAGCGACTTAGCAGCAGCAGCAGCAGCAGATGAAAGGAAGGATGGCATTCGAGAGGGGATGCACCAGATATCTCCATTTATTGTTGTCACTGAATCTGTATCTCTAAAGACAAGATCATGTTGGTCCCTGTACCATAAGATGTGACAAGCCTAGGGACATCTTGTGTCGCTGGAGGGAGTATAGTGTATGTGTCTGAGCAAGGGTTCTGGCATTAGAAAGACCTGGGTCTGAGCCCAGCTCCTCTGCAAACTGGCTGTGTGGCTCAGCACTTTGCATAAACTTGTTAAATTTTGGCTTCCTCATCTATACTCTCAAAGCAGTAAAAATTAACCAAATAACATATGCAAGGCACATAGATGGTGCTCGGTACATACTAAGTGGTAGTTGTTATTACCATCAATAATATGAGTGGTAGTTGTGAATATGAAACCAAAAATAATCACCATCATTATTATCAGATATTATTTTGTATATTTTTATAAGTCACCCTAGGTATGCTTGTTTAACCCCCCTGGAACCCAGTTGTTCCGTCTATCGTATGGGAATATCATCTCTCAAAGATATTTTGGACATTAACAAAGGTCCTTATGAAATCATTTTTCTTTAAAGCAAATTTTCCTGGAGTATATAAATAACATTGCATTTTATTATTTTTAAGCCCTTTAAATAGACTTTTGAGCTAAAATTTATCACATGATTGATCCAGCAGAAAATACAATAATTATGTATGGTAAACAGATCAAAACTTTAAATAATGACGTTTAGGTTCAGTGATGTTTTCAGAGTTGCTATCAGTTCAGTTCAGTCGCTCAGTCATGCCTGCCTCTTTTTGACCCCATGGACTGCAGCATCCAGGCTTCCCTGTCTATCATCAACTCCCGGAGCTTACTCAAACTCATGTCCATTGAATCAGTGATGCCATCCAACTATCTCATCCTCTGTTGTCCCCTTCTCCTCCCACCATCTCCTGGACTTCTCTTCCCCAGCATCAGGGTCTTTTCAAATGAGTCAGTTCTTCGCATCAGGTGGCCAGAGTATTGGAGTTTCAGCTTCAGCATCAGTCCTTCCAATGAATATTGAGGACTGATTTCCTTCAGAATGGACTGGTTGGATCTCCTTGCAGTCCCAGGGACTCTCAAGAGTCTTCTTCAACACCACAGTTCAAAAGCATCAGTTCTTTGGTGCTCAGTTTTCTTTATAGTCCAACTCTCACATCCATACATGACCACTGGAAAAAACATAGCTTTGGCTAGATGGACTTTTGTTGGCAAAGTAATGTGTCTGCTTTTGAATAGAGTTGGCATAGTCTGGAGTAAACTGGATGAGACTAATAATTGAATTTAATGAAACTGGAACATCTACAAAAGATATCTTAAGTAACTGCTAAAACAAACTGCTGATATAATATATATTTTTTTTATTTTTAGTTTTAAATGGAACATTAAGCAATTCAGAAGGATAAACTTCAGTTTTAAAGATTCTTTCCCAGCTTTATTGAGATGTAATTGACACATAACATTGTGTAAATTTAAGGTGTGCAGTGTGATAGTTGGATGTGTGTACAGTGAAACCATTACCACAGTAAGGTTAGTTACACCCATTACCTCATATACTTACCTATTTTTTTCCTCCTTGTGGTAAGAATGTGTAAGATCTACTCTCTCAGTATAGAATAGGCTATCGGAAACTATAATCACCATGTTGTGTGTTACATGCCCAGAACTTATTCATCTTAAAACTGAGGCCTTGTACCTTTGACCACCTTCACCCACTTCCCCCATCCCCGAATCCCTGCAGCTTCCAATCTACTTTCCATTTCTATGAGTTTGGACAGATTCCACATATGAGCGATACCATATATGACTTTTTAATTGCTTGTGGTTTCCTTCTGATCTATACTATGATTTTATTCAGCAAATTATTTTCCATTTACATGAATTACAATATTTTTTATTAGAAGGATGCATCAACAAGCATCCTTGGGTTGTTGTTGATCAGTTGTTTAGACATGTCTGATTCTTTGTGACCTCATGGACTGCAGCATGCCAGACTTCCCTGTCCTTCACCACCTCCTGGGCTTAGCTCAAACTCATGTCCATCCAGTCAGTGATGCCGTCCAACCATCTCATCCTCTGTCATCCCCTTCTCCTCCTGCCTTCAATTTTTGCTAGCATCAAGGTCTTTTCCAATGAGTCAGCTCTTCACATTAGGTGGCCAAAGTATTGGAGTTTCAGTATCAGTCCTTCAAATGACTATTCAGGGTTGATTTCCTTTAGGATTGACTGGTTTGATCTCTTTGCAGTCCGAGGGACTCACAAGAGTCTTCTCCAACACCTCAGTTCAAAAGCATCCATTCGTTGGTGCTCAGCCTTCTCTATGGTCCAACTCTCACATACATACATGACTACTGAAAAAACAATAGCTTTGACTATATGGACCTTTGTCAGCAAGGTAATGTCTCTGCTTTTTAATACACTGTCTAGGCTGGTCATAGCTTTTCTTCCAGGGAATAAGCGTCTTTTAATTTCATGCCTGCAGTCACCATCTGAAGTGATTTTGGAGCCCCCCAAAATAAGGTCTGCCACTGTTTTCATTGTTTCCCCATCTATTTGCCATGAAGAGATGGAACCAGATGCCACGATCTTACTTTTGAATGTTGTTTTAAGCCAGCTTTTTTACTCTCCTCTTTTACCTTCATCAAGTGGCTCTTTAGTTACTCTTCCCTTTCTTCCATTAGGGTGGTATCATCTGCATATCTGAGACTGTTGATATTTCCCCCAGAAATCTTGATCCAGCTTGTGATTCATCCAGCCTGGCATTTCACATGATGTACTCTGAGGAACCAGAGATCAAATTGTCAACATCTGCTGGATCATCAAAAAAGCAAGAGAGTTCCAGAAAAACATCTATTTCTGCTTTATTGACTATGCCAAAGCTTTTGACTCTGTGGATCACAATAAACTGTGGAAAATTCTGAAAGAGATGGGAATACCAGACCACCTGAACTGCCTCCTGAGAAATCTGTATGCAGGTCAGGAAGCAACAGTTAGAACGGGACATGGAACAACAGACTGGTTCCAAATAGGAAAAGGAGTCCGTCAAGGCTGTAAATATTGTCACCCTGCTTATTTAACTTGTATGCAGAGTACATCATAAGAAATGCTGGGCTGATGAACCACAAGCTAGAATCAAGATTGCGGGAGAAATATCAGTGAGCTCAGATATGCAGATGACACCACCCTTATGGCAGAAAGTGAAGAAGAACCAAAGAACGTCTTGATGAAAGTGAAAGAGGAGAGTGAAAAAGTTGGCTTAAAGCTCAACATGCAGAAAACTAAGATCATGGCATCTGGTCCCATCACTTCATGGCAAATAGATGGGGAAACAGTGGAAACAGTGGCTGACTTTATCTTTCTGGGCTCCAAAATCACAGCAGATGGTGATTACAGCAATGAAATTAAAAGATGCTTACTCTTTGGAAGGAAAGTTATGACCAACCTAGACAGCATATTAAAAAGCAGAGACGTTACTTTGCCNCTGTTTCCCCATCTATTTCCCATGAAGTGATGGGACCGGATGCCATGATCTTTGTTTTCTGAATGTTGAGCTTTAAGCCAACTTTTTCACTCTCCACTTTCACTTTCATCAAGAGGTTTTTTAGCTCCTCTTTCTCCTCCTCACTTTCTGCCATAAGGGTGGTGTCATCTGCATATCTGAGGTTATTGATATTTCTCCCGGCAATCTTGATTCCAGCTTGTGTTTCTTTCAGCCCAGTGTTTCTCATGATATACTCTGCATATATCTTAAATAAGCAGGGTGACAATATACAGCCTTGACAGACTCCTTTTCCTATTTGGAACCAGTCTGTTGTTCCATGTCCAGTTCTAACTGTTGCTTCCTGACCTGCATACAGATTTCTCAAGAGGCAGGTTAGGTGGTCTGGTATTCCTATCTCTTTCAGAATTTTCCACAGTTTATTGTGATCCACACAGTCAAAGGCTTTGGCATAGTCAATAAAGCAGAAATAGATGTTTTTCTGGAACTCTCTTGCTTTTTCCATGATTCATGTTTTTGTTTGGCTACTTGTAACTTTTTTTTCTCTTGAGTCTTAAAAAGAATTACCAGCATTTTGAGGTTCTTAATTATTTTCTGTGACTCAGGGGGTTCTTTGTGTGGGCTCAATCCTAATTCAACCCAGGGAAGTTCTTTTCCAGCAGTTATTTCATTAGTACTCTTCGGCCTGCCCTGCTCTCCTGAAACTCGGAGTACTGTTGACCCTTGAACAAGATGGGGATTAGAGGTGCCAGCCCTTCAAGCAGTGGGAAAAACCTCGTGTAACTTATAGTCAACCCTCTGTATAGGTGATTTTTCTAGTACCCATGATTCCACGTCCTTGAATTCAACCAACTGTGGTCGGTGTAGGAGTTACTGCTGGAAGAAAGCCCACTTACAAGTGAACCCACGCAGTTCAAGCCCATGCTGTCCATTCACTAGGTCTTCTCTCTTTCCGCTTGGCGTGTTCATGTCTTCTTTCTCTGTGCTCTGAGAAATACCTTGAAGTATTATTCTAATTCGTTAGTGTAAGTTTATGTAGGACCTGATGTCTTTTTTTTTTACTGACAGCTTTCCATTTTACACTTTGCTAATAGTGTTTTTCATCTGATAGCAGCTAGTGTGTATGCGTGCATGCATGCTACGTTGCTTCAATTGTGTCTGACTCTTTGCGACCCTATGGACTATAGTCCGCCAGGCTCCCCTGTCCATGGGATTCTCCAGGCAAGAATAATGGAGTGGGTTGCCATGCCCTCCTCCAGGGGATCTTCCCAACCCAAAGATCAAACCCGTGTCTCTTACATCTCCTGCACTGACAGGTGGATTCTTTACCACCACTAGTACCACCTGGGAAGCCTGATAGCCACTAGACCTGATCTCACATTATTTTCTTTTCACATAATACAAGGTTTTATCAACTTTAACTGAGAAAATATTTTAATTATTTTTTCCTGTAGTCAATTTGTTTTTTATGGAAGATGTTTGTTCTAACCCTCCAGAAGCATCCCCTTTGTTTTAATTACTAAAACTTTTCAAGGGCCCAGAGATTGGCTGTAAAATTTCTGCAGCAGGGCAGTTTATCACTGAGAACACATGTGAGTTCTGCCTGAGATTGTGGGAGATGGAGAGAGTTACATAAATGTCTTTTAATACTTTAAAGTTTTTAATTAAAAAAAATTATAAAACTTTCAATCATCTAAGAATTTCTAAACATTTTTCTAGTCTAGAGGACCATTGTTTTGTGATGAAACAAGGCAGAACTCCTAAATAAAACCAGTCACTGCTCCTATTTGTTTTCCATGTTATTGTAATACAACTGAATTAGCCAGGACACAGTTTGATCCTCTTCCTAGCTGATATTGTTGGAATCTGGTATGGGGATCCTTCTGCTTTTCTTAGCAACCATCCTTCTAAGTAGAAACAGAATGTGAGGTCCACNGCAGAACTCCTAAATAAAACCAGTCACTGCTCCTATTTGTTTTCCATGTTATTGTAATACAACTGAATTAGCCAGGACACAGTTTGATCCTCTTCCTAGCTGATATTGTTGGAATCTGGTATGGGGATCCTTCTGCTTTTCTTAGCAACCATCCTTCTAAGCAGAAACAGAATGTGAGGTCCACTAGCCATTGGTGTATGTAGATAACCCAGCGCATCATCTGAAGTGCCCTTAAATTTAAGATTAGTCCTTTCCTACAGCTATAGGGGTGTGCTGGAGCTGATACAAAATTCAGCTGGCTATGTTTTCCATTATTTTGCAATTTGATTGTTATATACAGCTCTTATTTAAAAGTACATGATACAAACTGAAAAATTATAAGTATCACTAAAAATTAAGTCATGTAAACTTACAATCAAATGTACATTCAAAACTCATCATTTCCTAGTTGCTTTACAACATTTTATTATCTGTGCTCTTGGGGATATTTTTTATCTCTTGTATCCATATGGTGGCAACACTAAGTAGTATCACTGTGCGCCTGTGTATCACTTCCCAATTCCCTGTTCAGTGATATGAGGGAGAGCTGGTGGTTGATCATTTTCTACCCTACCTCTGTTGACTCACCGTCACCTCTGGCATCAATTTTCTCTGAAATCAAGGGAGAGAGAGATGTTCTGTGGGGTTCTGCTGAAGATTTATAGCTATTTACTTCCCAGAGAAGTCTATCCTTCTAAAGCCTTTGATCATAGACTGATCAGAACTTCCTTTCATCCTAGCCTGTGTTCACAAGTTTTTGTAGAAATTTATCAAAAGTTAAGTTATTCCTATTGATTATGTCCTTCCCTAAGGAAAAGGCCAAAAAGTTGAACTCCCAAAGATTCACGGGTGTTATTGTAGCTGAAATGTATCATTGAAGTTGATCTGTGAGAGATGAACTTAAAAAGAAAATGAACAGTAAAAATGAACTGAATTAGGAAGTCCTGTGGGAGAATGATGAACAGGATGTAGTGTCACGTGAAGTTGGGCTCTAGACCAGATCAAGCTGATGTGCAGATAGGTAAGAGATGGTAGCATCTGGTTCCCCACACCTTTGCCATCTAGCACTGCCAAAGATATCATATGGACTTCTTGAAAAGGTGCATTAGCTTTTATTGTGCACTGACTTTTAGTATCCACGTGCCGAAATGAACATTAAGTGTCAAGAGAGATTTACCACTGAGCTTTCAGCCTGGAACAGTCTAGCATGTAAGCTGTGGTCTGTGATTTTGTTGCCTTTCCTCTGAAGAGCTCGCACATCTACTTTGATCAGGTATGCTAAAGCAAATGCAGCTAGGAAATGAACACATTGCAATATGATTTTAGGGCCAAGCCATAGAACCCTTCTAGAACAATACCTGGCTTCTGCCACAGGGTAAGTAAGAAAGTCCTATACAGGGAATAGCTATGAAACAATGTTTTAACTTCAAGAACATTGTGTAAGAGGCACTAATCATTTACAAAGTCCACTCTGACAGATTCCTCTCAAGAATCAGGGCAAAGAAAATGTGTATCTCACCATGAGCTAGCAGGTTCCTTCTATTGGAGTGTTAGGGCTATGAAGCCATTATGTGGCCTTTTATTTTTGCCTGACTAATAGGAAGCTCCGTTCCCTTCAATTGTTGAAAATTTCTGTGGGTGTAATTTTATTTTCAATAACTTCTCCCTTCCCCTCTTCCTTCACTACCTGTTTTATATCTATTTTACACTTTTGTATCTATTTTTTTCTTCACTCATCATACTTGTAATTACTAAAATGCTATACTATATTTTTATTAGAACAAAATACCTAAATAGAACAGCCAACCATGTATGGATCAGTGACTTTAGTTTGTTGAATTATGAGTAGTCCAATGCTATGTACCAACAATCCAATAAAAGTAACACAATGGAATATTTTCTGGAAGTTAGTAAAAGCATAAATAAATATTTTAGAAGTTAAGTAAATACATTTGGAATGGCTTATCGAATGTTTGGTCCTATGCTAAGAACTCAGAAAATCTAAAGTTATGGTTTCTTGAGAACCTAATCTTATTGGCTAGGGAAGTCTTCCCGATGACCATAATTCCTGGCTTCTAGCTATTAGGTGCAGCCATGTTCCAGGTGCATTCTGTATATTATCTTATTTAGTCCTCACCCGTAAGACATCAACTCACTGGGTCACGTTTTTATTAAATTGCTATCCAGGTGATTCTAATGTGCAGCCTGTGCTGAGCATTTCTAATCCAGAGTAAAAGAAATAGGTGTGACTGCATGCCATTCACATTGCACGCAGAGCATGCAAAGCAGAGCCGAATGACACCATAGCATTTGCCCATGCATGGGGAGGACAGCAGCCTGCCTGGAGCGGACGGTGTGATGCCAGTTGTTGGAACCACCTGCAGAATAGGAACCACAGATGCAGACGTTCAGTTCTGGAGAATTTGCAATGGAAGTAATGCCTATGACAGTACTTTTACAAAGAAAAGGAAAAATAAACTATATTTGAGAAGTGATTGTATTAAAGCGGTGCAATGGCTTAGGCTTGACAATACTAGCTCTCATAAAGGCTGGGGAGGAGAGTCATCAGCTAAGTGTTGTTCCTTTTCCTCCAAATTCGTGTTCTGAGGTTTGTCACCAGTTGTGATGGTATTTGGAGATGAGGCCTTTGGGAGGTAATTAAGGTCGAAAGTGAAAGTGTTAGTCACTCAGTCCTGTCTGACTCTTTGCAACCCCATGGACTGTAGCCCACCAGGTTCCTCTGTCCATGGGATTTTCCAGGCAAGAATACTGGAGCGCGCTGCCATTTTCTTTTCCAGGGGATCTTCCAGAACCAGGGATCAAACCCAGGTCTCCTGCATTGCTGGCAGATTCTTTACTGTCTGAGCCATCGCTTGGGGAGGGTGTATGGGGATGATCCGGAGGGATGATGTGGGGTGGGAGGTGGCAGGGGGGGTTCATGTTTGGGAGTTCATGTACACCCATGATGGATTCATGTCAATGTATGCCAAAACCAATACAGTACTGTAAAGTAAAATAAAGTAAAAAAATACTAAGTTTAGACGAAATAAAGGAGGGTAGGGCCCTCATGACAGGATTAATGCCATTTCTTATAGACACCTAAGTGCCTTCCCCTGCCCCCATGCACACATGTGCTAGCACGCACACGTGGGGGCACGTGAGCAGAGAACTGCAGACCATAGGCCCAAAGGGGAAGACTTGGAGTAAGGCCTCCCTCCCCAGCCCCTCCCTCTTCAATTTCCCAGCCTCCAGCATGGTGAGAAATGCATTTCTGCTCTTTCTTGTTTATAAGCTATGGGTATTTTTGTGATGGTGGTCCAAGCTAAGACAAGGAGCAGCCTGGACGAGAGGTGATTTTTCTGAACTAGGTATCATGTTAAGGTGTCTCCTCTCTAGGGCTCTAGTTAACTGCTCCCCGTGGCCTCTTCAGGCTTACTGTTCATTCCTCTCTACCGTGTCTCTTGTGATAGACAATGGTCGTCTAAGAGTATGTCTTCCCCAGCAGACCCAAGTCTTTGAAGGCAGCTGCCTGCCTTCTTTATTGTTGGACTGCCAGTGCGTGCGTGCTAAATTGCTTCAGTAATGTCTGACCCTGTGCAGCCCTGTGAACTGTAGCCCATCAGGCTCCTCCGTCCATGGGATTCTCTAGGCAAGAATACTGGAGTGGGTTGTCATCCTCTCCTCCAGGGGCTCTTCCTGACCCAGGGATCGAACCCATGTCTCTTCCATCTCCTGCATCGCCAGGCGGGTTCTTTACCACTAGCGCCACCTGGGAATCCAGAGGGACGGGTGATATGGTGTGCCTAATAGGTGCTTAATAAGGATTTGTTGAATGAATCAATAGGCCATTATCAGACCTCTCGAACTCATTAGTCTCTGTGAAAAAGATCATCACCTCTGTCAACAAAAACTGTTTAAAGTACCAAACCATGAGTCACAGGGCCTCTCAAGATAAGTAAATATGAAATAAAGTGACCAGCACATTTTCTCCACTGTGGTGAAGTTATTCATATTTTTTGGTTTGTGAGGGTTTAGACTATAAATCATTGAGCTCTGAAACGAGAGCGCTGTAAATAAATTGATTCCAGTAGGTTAGTCATAGAAGGTATGGTGTACTTCCCAGTCAAAACCGTAATTCTCATGCACAGTCTTGGTGATGCATGGAGCTATCCTATAACTTTACTCTTAATGTGATGAGTGGTGGCAGCTGGAGGTTGACTGTCCTAGTCTTGTCTTACAGACCAAACCTTTACACATATCAAACCAGGTACAGCTTTAGAAATTTTTATTTAAGAGAAAGTTAAACCTGAGGCCATGCTTCAGACAGCTGGGATTGAGTGCTGCACAGAGCAGGGAATTTCTGAATTTCCTTCTGGAAAGTAAATGGAGATATGCATGTTGATAGTTACTTGTTTATCCTCCCATTCTTCTTTTTTTGCTCCTAAAAGTATTTCAGCAGTTTTCTGCTGAGCTGATTTATGACATCAGTACCAAGCTGGAGGTAAAACAAACAAACAAAACAAAAAAGCTGCTATCTTTTGAGAAGATTATCTGAAGTTTGACTGGTTAATAATCAATTATATACATAGTTTTATTGAGATATAATTGACTAGAGCAGTATATAAGTTTAACATATACAGCATAATAATTTGACATATATATTAACATCTGTCATCTCATATAAGTACAAAAAGAAAAAGAATATAGTTTTTGTGATGATACCTCTTAGGATTTGCTGTGTTAACAGCATTTAGACACACCACACAGTGTTAGCTACATCATTTTGCACACTCCATTCTTAATCTTTTTTTATCTTACAACTAGAAGCTTGTACCTTTGACCTCCTTCATCTAATTCCCACCCCTCTTTCTTGTAACCACAAATACAATCTCTTTTTCTATGAGTTTTGCTTCTTGTTCTGTATTTTTGCTTAGATTCCACATATACATAAGATCATTCAGCATTTGTCTCTGACTTATTTCACTTAGCATCAAGCCCTCAAGGTCATCCATGTTATGACAAATGGCAGGATTTTCTTCTTTTTCCGGCTGAGTAATATTCGTGTGTGTGTGTGTGCATGTGCATGCGTGTGTGCACATGTGTGTATGTGTGTGTACTATAAAGGTTAAGGGGCAGGTATCTCTTTGACATAGTGTTTTTGTTTCCTTCGGATGTGTTCCTAGAGGCAAGATTGCTGGACCATATGGTAGCTCTATTTTTAATTTTTTTGAGGAACTTCCATACTGCTTTCTATAGTGGCTACACCAGTTTACATTCCCACTAACAATGTACCCTTTTCTCCACATCCTCCCCAGCTTTTGTTATTTCTTATCTTTTTGATAGTGGCCGTTCGCAAAGAGTCGGACACAACTGAGCAACTGAACTGAACTGATAATGGCCTGACTTACATATAATGGGAAATGATTACTGTAATAAATGTAGTTAGTATCCATTATCACATATAGATAAAATAAAAAGAAAATGCAAAAGAAAAATTATTTTCCTTGTAATGAGAACTCTTAGAATTTACTCTAACAACTTTCATACATAACATATAGCAATGTTAACAATAATTATCCTATACATTAATTGTCTTATTCATATTATAACTGGAAGTTTGTAACTTTTGACCACCTTCCTCCAATTCTGCCTCCCCCTACCCTTTACTCTCTGTCTGCCACATATCTGATCTTCTGTAATTTTTTTTTTTTTTATTAGAGTCTACGAATAAGTGAAAGCATACAGGATTTGTCTCTCTCGGTCTGACTGACTTCACTTAGCCTAATGCCCTCAAGGCCCACCTATATTATCACAAATGCCAGGATTTCTTTGTAATTTTTAAAATGGTTAAATAATATTCCATTATATATATGTTTTGAACTGTGGTGTTGGAGAAGACTCTTGAGAGTCCCTTGGACTGCAAGGAGATCCAACCAGTCCATTCTAAAGGAGATCAGTCTTGGGATTTCTTTGGAAAGAATGATGCTGAAGCTGAAACCCCAGTACTTTGGCCACCTCATGCGAAGAGTTGACTCATTGGAAAAGACTCTGATGCTGGGAGGGATTGGGGGCGGGAGGAGAAGGGGACGACCGAGGATGACATGGCTGGATGGCATCACTGACTCGACGGACATGAGTGTGAGTGAACTCCAGAAGTTGGTGATGGACAGGGAGGCCTGGCGTGCTGCGATTCATGGGGTCACAAAGTCAGACATGACTGAGCGACTGAACTGAACTGATATATATGTATATATGTGTGCATATATAGATAAGTATATGTATCACAACTTCTTTATCCATTCGTCTATCAGTGAACACTCAAGTGGTTTCTGTGTCTTGGTTATTGTAAGTAACTGTTATGACATGGGAGTGAAGATACCTTTTCAAGTTTGTGTTATTGTTTAGTTTGGATATATTCCCAGAAGTGGAATTCCTAGATTGTATGGTAATTTTGTTTTAATTTTTTGAGGCGCCTACATCCTCACTAGTAGATAATGCACTAGTACATAATCTCACCAACAGTGCACGTCCTTGCTAGTATTTATTCTCAGTTTTCTATTTGAGAATGGCTGTACTAAGTATGTGGAGAAGGCAGTGGCCCCCACTCCAGTCCTCTTGCCTGGAAAATTCCATGGACGGAGGAGCCTGGTGGGCTGCAGTCCATGGGGTCGCACAGAGTCAGACATGACTGAGCGACGTCACATTCACTTTTCACTTTCCTGCGTTGGAGAAGGAAATGGCAACCCACTCCAGTGTTCTTGTCTGGAGAATCCCAGGGACGGGGGAGCCTGGTGGGCTGCCATCTATGGGGTCGCACAGAGTCGGACATGACTGAAGCGACTTAGCAGCAATACTAAGTATGAAGTGATATTTCAATGTATTTTTTAATTAGTTTCTTTTTTATGGAAGTATAGTTGATTTACAATGCTGTAAGGTTAGATGTTACTTAGAGAGTAAACCCTAATGTCTGAGCCCCCAGGGAAGCCCTATTTTATATACAGTAGTGTGTATATGTTAATCCCACACTTATATTTATCCCTCAACCCTTCCCCTTTTGGTAACCGTAAGTCAGTTTTCTGTCTGTGAGTCTGTTTCTGTTTTGAATATAAGTTCATTTGTATCTCTTTTTTAGATCCCACTTGTAAGAGATATCATGTGTTTGTCTTTGATTTACTTCACTTAGTATGGTAATCTCTGGGTTCATTCATGTTGCTATAAGTAGCACTATTTCATTATTTTATGGCTGAGTAATATTCCATTGTATATATGTACCACATCTTCATTATCCATTCATTTATCAATGGACATTTAGGTTGCTTCTGTCTTGGCTATTGTAAACAATGCTGTGGTGAACATTGGATGCATGTGTCTTTTATTATGTTTTTCTCCATAATCCACTGCAGGAGTGGATTACTAGATCATATGGTAGCTCTATTTTTAGTTGTTTAAGGCAGCTCTGTACTGTTCTTCATAGTGGCTATACCAACTTACATTCCCACCAACAGTGTAGGAGATTTTCATTTTCTTCACATCCTTTCCAGAATTTACTGCTTATAGCCCTTTTGATGATAGCCATTCTGATTGGTGTGAGGTTGTATCTCCTCGTTTGACTTGCTTTTCTCTAGTAATTAGCGACGTTGGATATCTTTTCCTGTTCTTCTTGATCATCAGTATGTCCTCCTTGGAGAAATGTCTATTTAGGTCTGCCCATTTTTGAATGGATTGTTTGTCTTTTTCATCTTGAGCTATATGAGCTGCTTGTGAATTTTGGAGATTAACCCCTTGTCTGTCACATTGTTTGCAAATATTTTCTCCCATTCTGTGGGTTATCTTTTCATTTTTTATGGTATCCTTTGCTGTGCCAAATATTTTAAGTTTAATTAGAACCCATTTGTTTATTTTTGTTTTTATTTCCATTATTCTAGAGAGTGGATCCAAAAAAATATTGCTGCAATTTATGTCAGAGAGTGTTCTGCCTACATTTAGGTCTTTGATCTGTTTTGAGCTTATTTTTATGTATGGTGTTAGAGAATGTTCTAGTTTCATTTACATGTAGCTGTCCAGTTTTCACAGCGCCACTTATTGAATGGACTCTCTTTTCTCCACTGTATATTGTTGCCTCCTATGTTTTAGATTAATTTGACCATAGATACATGTGTTTATTTCTGGGCTTTCTATTCTGTTCCATTGATCTATATTTCTGTTTTTTTGTGTGTGTGCGTGTGCCGGTACCATAATGATTCGATGATTATAGCTTTGTATTGTAGTCTGAAGCCAGGAATCTGATTCCTACAGCTCTATTTTTCATTCTCAGGATTGCTTTGGCTATTTCGAATCTTTTGTGTCTCCATACAAAAACAATTTTTTGTTGTTGTTCTAAGTAAGTAAGTGTTAGCTGCTCAGTAATGTCTGACTCTTTGCAGTCCCATGGACAGTAGCCTGACAGGCTCCTTAGTCCATGGAATTCTCCAGGCAAGAATACTGGAATGTTGCCATTTCCTTCTTTTTTGTTATAGTTCTGTGAAAAAATGGCATTGGCAATATGATAAGGATTGTATTGAATCCATACTGTTGATTTTTTTTTTTTTTTTCCCTTGATGAGTCTGGCTGAAAGTTTATCCATCTTATTTTTCAAAGAACTAACTTTTAGCTTCATTGACCTTTTCTATTATTTTCTTCATCTCTATTTCATTTCTTTTCTGCTCTAATCTTTATGGTTTATTTCCTACTAACTTTGGTTTTTGCTTGTTCTTTCTTTTGTTGCTTTAGGAGTAAGTTTAGGTTGTTTGAGACTTTTCTTGTTTCCTGAGCTAAGCTTATACTGCTATAAACTTCCTTCTTAGAACTGCTGTTGCTGCAACCCTGTAGGGTTTTGGATCATCGTGCCTTAATTTTCATTTATCTCTAGTTAGTTCTTGAGTTTTGTCTTTGATTTCCTCAGTGATTCATTGGTTGTATAGTAACATATTTTTTAGCCTCCCAATGTTTGTGTTGTTTTTTTTTTTTTTTTTACAACTTTTCCTTGTTGTTGATTTCTAATTTCATAGCATGTAGTCAGAAAACATGCTTGATATGATTTCAATTTTCTTAAATTTACCAAGGCTCACTTTGTGGCCCAGCATGTAATCAAGCCTGGAGACTATTCCATGTGCATTTGAGAAGAAGGTGTAACCTGCAGCTTTTGGATGGAATGCTCTATAAATATCAATCAAGCCTATCTGGTGTAATGTATAATTTAAGGCCTCTGTTAGATTGATCCCTTGATCATGAAGTAGTGTTCTTCGTCTCTTGTAACAGTCTATTTTGTCTGATATGAATATTGCTGTTAGAATTTGCTTTTGACTTCCATTTGCATGGAATACCTTTTTGTGTCTCCTTACTTTTAGTCTATATGTGTGCCTAGATCTGAAGTGGGTCTCTGGTAGAAAGCATGTAATTGGGTCTTATTTTTGCATGCATTCAACCAGTCTATATCTTTCTGTTNGAATTTGCTTTTGACTTCCATTTGCATGGAATACCTTTTTGTGTCTCCTTACTTTTAGTCTATATGTGTGCCTAGATCTGAAGTGGGTCTCTGGTAGAAAGCATGTAATTGGGTCTTATTTTTGCATGCATTCAACCAGTCTATATCTTTCTGTTAGAGTATTTATGTTTAAGATAATTATCAATACATGTATTCTAATCGCCATTTTGTTGATTGTTTTGAGTTTGTTTTCGTAGATCTTTTCCTTCCCTTTCTCTTTTCTTCTTTTCTCTTGTGATTTGATGAATAACTGTATTGTTGTGTTTTAATTTCTTTTGTGTGTATCTGTGTTTGTACCATAGATTTTTGGTTTGTGGTTACCATGAGGTGTTGATATAGGAGTCAAATAGGTATAGATACACAAGGTTATTTTAAGTTGCTGGTCTTTTAATTTCAAATGCATTTCCAATATCCTGAGTTGGTTACTCTCCTCTTTTCACAATTGTTACTTTTTTAAGACTTTTATTTCTCTTAAATTATGTTTTATCTATTTTATTTTTATTTTTTATTAATTTATTTTTAAATTTTTAAATTTTTATTTATTTATTTATTTTTAATTTTACTTTACAGTACTCTATTGGTTTTGGCATACATTGACATGAATCTGCCATGGGTGTACATGAACTCGCAAACATGAACCCCCCTCCCACCTCCCACCCCTCATCATCCCTCCACATCATCCTCATACACCAGCCCCAAGCATCCTGCATCCTTATTTTTCTGTATTTATTTATTGGCCATGCTGTGTGGCATACAAGATCTTAGTCCCTGACTTGGGGTTGAACCTGTGCCCCATGCAGTGGGAGCATGAAGTCTTAACCACTGGACTGCCAAGGAAATCCCACAATCGCTGGTTTTGATGTCATATTTGTGTGCGGATAATTTCCTACCTTCATTGTATGTTTGCCTTTACAGATGAGCTTTTCTATTCATAACTTTCTTGTTTCTAGTTGTGGCTCTTTCTTCTCCTAGAGAAGATCTGTAACATTTGTTGCAAAGCTCTTCTGGTAGTGCTGAATTTGCTTAGCTTTTGCTTATCTGTAAACCTTTTGATTTCTCCATTGACTCTGAATGAGAGCCTTGCTGGGTAGAATGTTTTTGGTTGTAGATTCTTCCCATTCATCACTTCAAATATATTGCGTCACTACCTTCTGGCCTGCAGAATTTCTGCTGAAAAATTAGCTGACAACCTTATGGACATTCCCTTGTTTGTTACTGGTTGCTTTTTCCTCATTGCTTTTAATGGTTTCTCTTTAATTTTTATCAGTTTGATTACTGTGTGTCTAGGCATGTTCCGGGGGAAGGCAATGGCACCCCACCCCAGTACTCTTGCCTGGAAAATCCAATGGACGGAGTAGCCTGGTGGGCTGCAGTCCATGGGGTCGCTAACAGTCGGACAGACTGAGCGACTTCACTTTCACTTTTCTCTTTCATGCATTGGAGAAGGAAATGGCAACCCACTCCAGTGTTCTTGCCTGGAGAATCCCAGGGATGGGGGAGCCTGGTGGGCTGCCGTCTATGGGGTCACACAGAGTCGGACACGACTGAAGTGACTTAGCAGCAGCAGCAGCAGCAGGCATGTTCCTCCTCAGGTTTATCCTGCCTGGGACCTGTGCTTCCTGGAGTTGGGTGACTGTTTCCTTTACCGTGTTAGGGATGTTTTCAGCTGTTCCCACTTCAGTTCTCTGGCCCTTTCTCTTTGCCTTTTCCTTGTGGGCATCCCTATAATGCAAGTGTTGGTGCGTTTCCTATTGTCCCGGAAGTCTCTTACATTGTCCTCACTTCTTTTCATTCTTTTCCCTCTATTCTGTTCCAAAGTGGTGATTTCCACCCTTCTGTCTTCACCATCCAGCTCACTTCCCTGTCCTTCCTCACTTACTCTGCTATCGATTCCTTCTAGTGTTATTTTTCATTTCAATCATTGTTTGTTTTCTCTGTTCTTTAGCTCTTTTCTTTGTCAAACATTTCTTATATCTTCTTGGTCTGTGCCTCCATTTTCCCCCCTGAGATCTTGTATTATCTTTACTATCATTATTCTGAATTCTTTTTTGGGTAGATTGCCTATCTCCATTTCACTTAATTGTTCTTCTAGGGTTGTATCTTGTTCCTTTGTCTGCAANTCATTGTTTGTTTTCTCTGTTCTTTAGCTCTTTTCTTTGTCAAACATTTCTTATATCTTCTTGGTCTGTGCCTCCATTTTCCCCCCTGAGATCTTGTATTATCTTTACTATCATTATTCTGAATTCTTTTTTGGGTAGATTGGCTATCTCCATTTCACTTAATTGTTCTTCTAGGGTTGTATCTTGTTCCTTTGTCTGCAACATAATCCTTGGCCGTCTCATTTTGTCTAACTTTCTATGATTGTGGTTTTCATTCTGCAAGCTGCAGTGTAGTAATTCTTCTTTCTTCTGTTATCTGCCCCCTGATGGATGAGGCTGGTCTAAGAGGTTTGTGCAGCTTTCTTGGTGGGTGGGACTTGTTCTTGGCCCATTTGTGAATGGAGCCGGGTGTTGTTTCTTTGGTGGGCAGGGCTATGTCAAGGAGTGTGTTTAGCAGACAGCTGTGGATTCATGGAGAATTTAGCCAGCCTGTCTGCTGGTGAGTGGTGCTATATTTCTGCCCTGTTAGCCTGAGGCATCCCAGCACTGGAGCCTGCAGGCTTTTGGGTGGGGTGATGTCTTGGTGAGAAAATGGTGGCCTTGAGAGGGCTCATGCCAATGAGTACTCCCTGGAACTAGAGCCACCAATGTCTTTGTTCCCATAGTGAGCCACAGATGCCACCAGCCTCCACAGAAGACCTTCCAATACCAGCAGGTAGGTATGACCCAGACTCCGATGAGGTCATGGCTTTTCCCCCTAGTCTTGATGTGCATGAGATCTTGTGTGTGCCTTCCAAGAGTAGACTTTCTGTTTCCCCCAGTCTGGTGGAATTCTTATGATCAAATCCTGCTAACCTTCAAGGCCACATGCTCTGAGGGCTTCTCCTCTCACTGCCAGACTCCCAGGCTGGGGAGCCTGATGTGGGGTTCAGAATTTTGACTCCTGTCAAAGAGCCTCTGTGATATAACTATTTCCCAGTTTGAAGGTGCCCACTTGGTGAGTATGGGATTTGGTTTTTATCAATGACTGTGCCTCTTATACCATCTCATTGTAGTTGCCTTTGTCTTTGGATGTAAGATATCTCTTTTGATAGGTTCCAGTGTTTTTTTAATCAATGAATATTCAACAGTTATTTGTGATTTTGGTGTTTATGTGAGAGCAGGTGAGCTCATGTCCTTCTGCTTGGCCATTTTCTCTCCCAAGCTTATTTTTATGATGTTAGTTAGCATTTTTTAACCCACTCAAAGAGCTCCCTTTAGCATATCTTGGAAGGCAGTTCTGGTAGTAATGAACTCCCTCAGCTTTTGTTTGTTTGAGAATCTGTATTACTCCTTTTTTTCTAAAGGATGGCTTCACCAGGTGTAGAATTCTTGGTCAAATGTTTTTATCTTTCAGTATGTAGACTATTGAAAGATAGTCTACATATTGGGTTTCCCTGGTGGCTCAGCTGGTAAAGAATCTGCCTGCAATGTGGGAGACCTGGGTTCAATCCTTGGGTTGGGAAGATCCCCTGGAGAAGGGAACGGCTACCCACTCCAGTGTTCTGGCCTGGAGAATTCCATGGATTGCAAAGAGTTGAACATGACTGAGCAACTTTTACTTTCATTCTCATGTAGACTGCTGCTGCTACTGGAGAATTCCATGGATTGCAATGTATGTATGTATCCTGGATGTATGTATGTATCCTGGAGATATATACAATGTATGTATGTATCCTAGAGAATTCCATGGATTGCAAAGAGTTGGACAAAGAGAATTGTTGGACAAAGAGAGCTGGACAAAGAGGACTGCAGAGAGAATTCCATGGGATTGCAAGGAGTTGGACATGACTGAGCAACTTTCACTTTCATTCTCATGTAGACTGCTGCTGCTGCGTCGCTTCAGTCGTGTCCAACTCTGTGCAACCCCATAGACAGCAGCCCACCAGGCTCCCCTATCCCTTGGATTCCCCAGGCAAGAACACTGGAGTGGGTTGCCATTTCCGTCTCCAATGCAGGAAAGAGAAAACTGAAAGTGAAGTCACTCAGTCGTGTCCAACTCGTAGCAACACCATGGACTGCAGCCTATCAGGCTCCTCTGTCCATGAGATTTTCTAGGCCAAGAGTACTGGAGTGGCTTGCTATTGCCTTCTCCATGTAGACTATGAGGATTCTCCAGGCAAGAACACTGGAGTGGGTTGCCATTTCCGTCTCCAATGCAGGAAAGTGAAAAGTGAAGGTGAAGTCACTCAGTCGTGTCCAACTCGTAGCAACACCATGGACTGCAGCCTATCAGGCTCCTCCGTCCATGGGATTTTCTAGGCCAAGAGTACTGGAGTGGCTTGCTATTGCCTTCTCCATGTAGACTATGTCATCCCATTTTCTCCCAGCCTGGAAAGTTTCTGTTGAGAACATGGTTGATTGTCTTATAGGGATTCCCTTATATGCAATTCCTTTCTTTTCTCTTGCTGCTCTTTGTCTTTTGACAATTTAATTATATTGTGTCTCTGTGCAGCCCTGTGCTGGTTTAACCTGTTTGAGGTCTTCTGGACCTTTTGGATCTGAACATTTATTTCTGTTTTGGAACTTCTCAGTCATTATTGCTTTAGCTAGACTTTGTCCCTTTGTCTTTCTCTTCTTCTTCTGGAATTCCCATAATATGAATATTTTTACTTTCTATTGTGTCCCATAAGTCATGTAGGCATTTTTCACTCTCTTTCTTTTCTTTTGTCTTATTGCTCTTCTGACTAGTCAATTTCAAATATATTGTCTTCCAAGTCACTGATTCTTCTATGGGATTGTGTCATTTTTGAAGCTCTCTATTGAATCCTCAGTTTTTTCAGCTCTAGGATGTCTTTTTTAATGGTTTGTTTCTTTGTTGAAGTTGATGTTTTGGTCATGTGGTTTTCCTAATTTCATTTAGTTTGTGTTCTTTTAGTTCACTAAACCTCTTTAGGAGAATTATTCTGAAAATTTTGACTATTCAGAGTTCCATTTCTTTAGGGTTAGCTATTAGGGCTTTCTTAGTCTCCTTTGGTGGTATGATATTTACCTCATTTTTTGTGAACCTTGATTTCTTACATTGATATCTGTGCATTTGAGTATGTAGCCTCCTTTTCCAGACATTGCATGTACATTTTGGTAGAGATAATTCTTCACCAGTTAGTTCAGATTGGGTTTCTGGACAGGTATCCTGGTAATGACCTTGGGCAGGCTGAGCCTGCTATTAGGGTCCATTATGGGGTGAGGCAGCAGTTTGAGCTTTGAGGTCAGGAGTGGGGTCATGTGCCACTGGCTGAGAACAGCTGGATAAGACTGCTAGCTTGGTTAATTACCCGCATGATGCTTTAGGATGGGCTCCACAGTTGCATGGATTCTCTGGTCATGTTTACTAGATGGCAGGGACTGAGTAAGTACTCAGGAGTAAGAGGGCCTATGAATTAACTTCCCTTCCCTGGCAGGACAGCAGGATAGGACTTAGAGCCTGCACAACTAATTGTATGGGGACCTGAATCAGGCAACACTGTGCACTGAATATTTTGGTCACCAGTTTTGCTCTGGAAACAGAGAAAGCATGGGGTATGCTCTCTGTTGAAGTTCCCTTGTAAGCAGGATTATTGGATGGGCTATGCAGCTTCCTGTGTGCTCTGGTTAGCTTCCCTGGTCAGACAGGCTGAAGGCTGTCTTCAGCAATGAGCAGGGCTATGAATTTGTTTCTCTGCCTGAGCACGTTGAGAAAAGTAGCTCCAAAGCCACGAAAGCTCTTTGTTTGTGGTCTTGACTCACAGAGATGTGGGCCCCAAGTTTCTTGGCTGAACAGATCCACTAGCTTCACTCTGAGGGTGATCAGCTCTGTCCAACTCTCAGCTTGAGTGTTGCTGGGTTTCACAGCTTCCAGATGTTCTCACCAGCCCTTCCTGTCATATGAGGACGGGAGCCATGTTCTGTACCTGGTAGGCCTGTGACTCAGCTTTTCCACCTGGGTGTGAGCAGACCAGGCTCCAGGGCCAGCGAAACACTTCCACTGGGAACTTGAAGCAGATAGACCAGTATCCTTAGCCAGACTGGGCCACTGACTTGGTTCTACAGGTGAGCAAAGCTGCTGATTGGGACAGCTACTGAAGCAGGGCCATGCTTCCCTCACTCTCTTGTTCTAGGATTCGCAGTTGCAGCTTGCCCATGAATGGTTGTGCATTGTTACTTGTGTGAGGGGAAGTCAAATCAGGAATCACTTATGTCACCATTTGGGTGACATCACTTATCAATAATAGCCATTCTGGGGACAACTTGTGGTTTTCACTTGCATTTCCCAATGACTAGTGATTTGAACTTTTTTTCCACATGCTTTTTGGCCTTTTGAATGCCTTAAAAAAATGTCTACTCAAGTCTCTTGCTCATTTGGATTATTTGTGGGGCTTTCTGCCATTGAGTTGTATGAATTTTTTATATATTTTGGATGTTTACCTCTTATATGTGGTTTGCAAATATTTTTCCCATTCTGTTCATTGTATTTTCATTTGGTAGATTATTTCTTTTGCTGTGCAAAAGCTGTTTAGTTTGATGCAGTCTGTCTTATTTTTTTTATTTTTATTTTTTATTAGGTATAGACTTTATTATTATTATTATTTTTTGTATTTATTTATTTTTTTTGATTATGTCATTTGTGCTTTGTGTTCCATCCAAAATCATAGCCAAGACCCATACCAAGGAGCTTTTTCCCTTTCTTCTAGGAGTTTCACGGTTTCAGGTCTTGTACATTTAAGTCTTTACAGGATTCTTATTTTTAGACAAATACTTTTTTGTTTTTAAGGGGCAAGTCCAGGGGGGGAATATTTTTTTGAGTTGACACAGTATCAAGTCTTACTATACTTACCTAACTCCAACCACGTCCCAGAAGATTTGGTAGGCCAAGTTCTCTGACTCAGGGTCTTGTGGTTTAGATAGATGGACAAAGTGCCATCTTCAACTGTATTCTTCATCATATTATCAAGAACTTGGCTTCCCATTTTGACTCATCTGAAGTGCAGCTTTAAGCCATGAACAAGATAAGAGGATTCTAATTTTGCTAATGCTTCTCGGCCATTGCTACAGATAAAGGGCCACACTACAATCTTAGCGGTCTATACCACAGTCATGTTGTGGGGTATAATTCTGGCGAAATTTTAAGTGGAGAACTGGGCAACTGAGTTGTTTCATTCAGTACACAACATGTGCTCTAGAAGTCCTGAAGACTTTCTGGACTTTCTCATCACCTTACTTCACAGATGTAGAATTGGAGGTCTACAAGCAAATGGAGTTGATAAATTCCCACAGCTGGGTTAAAGAAAGAGCTACCTAGCTAAGACCTCCTAAGCTGTAAATGGATCTATTCTCTTCCCTATTTAGGGTCTATGCTATGAACACAAATGATAAAGTAAAACTACATATCACTCATTAATGGTAGTGACTTTTAATTAAAATATAAGAAGCACTATTTCACCTATCTGGTAATCTTAAGTAGTGATTCTCAAATTTTAGCATACATTATAATCACCCAGAGAACTTCCTAAAACAGATTTCTGGGCCTCACTCTGAGTTAGTAGGTCAGGGGTGGGGCCCTTGAAGAGGCACTTCTAACAGGTTTCCAAATGGTCCTGATGCTAATGCTGTTGGTCTGGGGATCACACTGCAGGAACCACTGGTCTAAAGCAAACCCATGCCATTTCCTGCCATTCATTATGTGCCACTTGTACACTCTCCACCATTTGAGAGGTATAAGGTTAGATCCCCCAGCAGGAAGACCAACCGGTGAACTTTTCTCTGAACTTCCTAGTCCCTTTTCAGGCATTTAGTAGTGAAGAGCTGTAGCTTGAGTCAGACCGTCTGGGTACTCTGTGGTCATAGGGCTGCATGACCTTGGATGTCACCTAGATTCAATACTTGTTTCCCCACCTGAGATATTGTCTTCTAACTCATAATTGTGAAAGAATTATTAAATCAGATAACATATACATAGTTCAAATGGATAATAATCACTTGGTCTATCAATCAAAGAGCCGTCAGGAAAAAAGAAATGTACTAGTCTTAAAGAAAGGCCTGAATAAAGAGGGTTGGCTACTTCGGTGACAGAAAACAGACCAGGTTTGGCTCAGAAACCATACTGGGAGTTCTGAGAGAAACCAGAAGTTTAGCAACAATGGAAAGCTCCAACTACACCTTGGGTTAGAGTAAAAATGGGAAGACACCCTGTTGCCAGAGGAACACAGAGGGAGAGAGGAGCATAGTAAGGCTGTTCAGATCCCCAAGAGTCTTTCTGGCAGGAGCTGGGAGATTCACTACCTAGAATCACTACTGAGGTAGTGAAACAAGGGAGGTTCACTACCTAGAAGCCAGAGGTCAGGAGATTCTGAGTATAGAGTTCTCTGCAATACAGAACAGAGCAGGGAAAGAGCAGGAAATGAATCCGAGAGTTACTGGCATACTTGACATGACTATAATTTGTGTGCCCACCTCATCACTATCACCAGACCATGCCTTCATGTCTGGGACCCTCACTGTGCTTAGGTGTTGAGTGCCAGGTGCATGCAAACTGACCTCATTATGAATTCAGTCAGCAATCAAAACAAGTGGGAAAGTTATTTTGGATTAAGAATGGTTTACATATATTGACTAGATGCTATAATGTGAAAGCAGAATCTAGAGTGCATCTTTGTTTCCTGCCTGGAGGTCTATGTCACCTTTCCATGCTGCAGTGCCTCACAGGACCCCTGTGCTGTGGCTGGCCCACATATGCAGCCCGGAGAACAGAGGAACAAAGAGGTTACTTTCACCAACCAGTTTTTAGAGAACGATTCTGCAGCTTTGGAGATGGACGGTGAATGGGAGGGATTGACAGTGATTACGTTTTCTTAGAGCAAGAGCAGTGCCTTGAAATGATGTTACCTAGAGCTGTGTCTTTCCACCATTAAGGATATAGTGAAATGATGTAAAGGACACTGACCCACCATTCACGTGACCGCTCCTGTTTTTCTCACTGGACAAAAACGAGATAATGACAGTGACGGGGTGAGTGGGAGACTATAGAGGGAGATGCAACATTATTAACGGAGAGAGGAAGAGTGTTTAAAAAGTTCTTTGGTGACTGCTGAAATTTCAAAACAGGACCTCAGTTTCAAAACAACCTTTATTCTGTTTGAAGACCTAATACAATGCATTAAAGCAACTTAAAACAACAAGACATAGCTCCATTGAACCTATAGCTTGAGCAAACGTCAAGGAGGCACTGTCCCCCCGCCCCCACCCCAGGTGCCTTGTAAAGGCAAAATTACCGCTGACCATGACAACCTCCCTCTCGTCAAAAGACCAACTTTGTTTTAACAACGTCATAGGAACAGATTTGTAAAAACAGTGAACAGATCGTAGCTTTAAAAAATATACACATATAAATGAGCTATTTTTGTTTTGCCTTTTTTTTTTTTTTTTAATAGCAGCATCCTGGGCAGCTAATGCTCTCTCATGGTGACAAGCTCAAGGTTAAGTTGGTTAGTGTTTCCAATGAACCCAATTCTGTTCATACTAGTCATTTATACTAGTAATTTAACTAGATTTCTGAAAAAGAAGAATTTGGCATTTCAGAACTTTGTCTCATGTGAGGCATTGTGCTATAAACTGCCCCTTTCTTAAATGACCCTAAACTCAGATTTCAGGGTCTGCTTTCCAACTGACTTGGATACCATGCATAGCAGAAGCACAGTTGTTAGAACCAGCAGAATTTTTCTCCCAAAAAGGAACATCAGTAGGACTTCCCAAACACGTTACTAGTTCATAACCAGCTATATGACAAAGCAATTGGTTCCGCACAGTGACAGCTCACATTAACACATTTGACACACTGAAAACGAGGATTTCCAAGTTCAGTGAGCCACGGAGACCAGCTACCCGAAAGGAGAAACTTTTATACAACAGAAAAAAAGCCAAAGAATTATGAACTTCTCACTCCACTTGCAAACAATTTTCACCTTTGTTAAGACAAAACAAAGCAACTTCAAAGAAAAAAACCCCATACACATATACAAGAATTGTACTAGACATTGTCTTGTTATGTACTTGAACTCAACGACTGTGGATCTGTTTTGGCTGAAAGGTGTACTGGAAACAGTCCATGCACATATACATATATACATATATCAAGGGCCGTGAAGTTGTCAGATGTTGCAAAAACAAGTTTTCTGCCTTTTCCACATGGCTGTGATCTTTCCCTTGTAATTTCAGGTCGCAGTGCTCCCACTTCTACAGCCCCGTCATAGCCTCTCTGCAGCTTAGCTTCTGGCTTTTACCTTCAGGATGCTACACCGGGTGGGGAAAACCAACACCTGGATGTAAGCAGGTATCAGGAATGCCTCTGCTGTATCCATTTATACTCATAAGCCACTCAGTGTCGTCAGATGAATGGTTGGACTCAACCCTGCTGGTCAAACATCTACAAAGACAGATGTGACGGCATGCTATACACTATCAATAAGGCGTTGGGCCAGAGGCATAGCATCCTAGGTAAGGTGTGACTCACTGTGATAGGAAATCATGAATTCTGCCTTTGCTGTTGTTCAAAGGAAAATCTACTGCATTTATGCTCATGAGATGTAAAAATGAGGCAAGTGCCTAATACCATGCCATCTCGCAAAGTGTTGAAGCAAAAAATGTGAACAGAATGGTAGCTTTTCCATGAAATACTCCATCTCAGATATCTTAGAAATTAAATGAAAGTTACTTATTAATATACATGGATGTGCTATCAAAAAAGCAATAAAACTAGTTGATAAACTACTGTTAACTAATGGCTGGGCTTCTGTATGACATGGAAGGATAGTTGTAAAGCAGACACTCCTAGACTAAAACTAGGGGAATCAATTGTCTGGAGATGAAAGGGAGATGGTCAGGTCAGTACAGTCAAGTTTGAGGACTGACAGTCTGGCTGTAAGACTGACTATTGCTCTTGATGTGAGTAGCTTCATGTAAAAAGGAAAAAAAAAAAATTCTAGTTAAGTCAGCTGCTGGACTGATCCTTTCAAAGGAACAACATTAAAAACAAAACAAAACCCCTTACCCCAGTAGTTGGAAGGAAAGAGAAACAAAGCTGTGGAGAATCTAGTATTGAGCAAGAAGAACTGAAGTTGTAAGATTCCATTTTAATCTCCCCCTTTATTCCTTCCAGGGCAGGTACAGATCCCACTAAACTGAAAGGCTTTTACACATGTAAGTTGGGGGCAGAGACCTCTTGCTCTTGCGGTAAGTTGGAAAGAATACTCTTAACAGTTCCTCCCTCTTCCCCACAATGAAGGGTAACACACACAATTATCTGGGCGAATAAGGACTATGATTCCTACAATGGCCATGACTCACCAAGCTCCCCACAATCGGGGCAGGAACGACGATGGCCATGTGAGGCTTTCTGATCTAAGTTGAATGGAAAGCTAGGAAACTAGCAGATACCCGGATAAAAATGTCTTTTTCAGGTCATACTTTTTCTTAAAATGGATGTTGGCTGGTGGTTAATGGGTCATCTCATGTTAAAGAGAGACAGGTTTTCTAAATGCAGCAATGATATTTTGAAATCAGTGTTTCCAACAAGGATGAACACTGCTCAAAGACCCTGCCTGCCTTCCTAAGAACTAGCGTTCCAGTAGGTTTGGAACTGTCAGGAGGGCACAGTAAGTAGCAGATCAAAGTGGGAAGAGACTTCACTTTGCAGTGATCCACTTCTCCGTAATCACAAGAAAGAGAAAGTGCATGCCATCTCGCCAACCCTCCCCCACCCCACTTGTACAACCCTTTGCTACATCCCCCTCCCTAGATTCAAGAAGTTCACAATTCTTTACGAAACAAACATTGCCAGGTACCGTATCTTAAGTCTTGAAACAACATTGTTGAACTCAGCGATACTTTGTCATATTCATATATCTTTTTTTTTTATTGAATAAAGCAGCTTTGAAGCTTATCAGGCACTGCCCAACAAAACATTTAGTCCAAAAAAAATCTGTTATGAACTTTTTAACCTTGGGCTAACAGCCAAGTACTCTGTACAAGAAAGACTGTAAAATATTTCATAGTTTTAATTCTGAAGCCATTTTTTTTTTAAACTGGCATCCTGTACATTTCTTTAAAAAAAAAAAAAAAGGAAATGAGTAACAAAATGAATATTAACAAAAAAAAATCAGGGACAGTATTTTCAAGCAACAAAAACTGGGGCAGGGGAAGCTTATTCTGAAGGTACATTTAAAACAGATAACAGTGAAAATTAAGAATTGCATAGCACTGTGAATTTAGCCTTCAGCACAACAAAACAGAAGCTATTTGGTATTGATACAAATCCATCTATTTGATAGTCATCCAATAGTATGTACAGATTTTATATACTAAATGTCATCTTGAAGTCCTGTTTTCGAAGCTCCATTTCTCTGTTGGTGGGTCTTCTTGGTTTGAGAATTTCAATAAAACACTTTCTGGCACTCTGCTACAAAACAGAATTTCCTCTGAACGCACGGAGCAGACGTTCCCTCAAGTGTTCCCTGCGAGCGGAAGTGCCTTTCTGCTACATATCGGTTCATTTCGTTAGAAAATGAAATAATCCACAGTGCAGTGTGTCTGGGGGCCACCGTGCAGGGCAACACCCAGGCTGGACCGAGCGACCCCAGGCTCAGGCTCATCAGCCCGTCCCCGCTCCGGTCTCCAAGGTCCCAACTCTTGAGCTGGTAAAGCTTCTGAAAGCACAAACAAGCACCATGGTTAAAGGCCTCTTTGTCCCTGCACGCAGAGGAGATTTTTGCATTTCTTTTTCTCTTTGTGTGTGGTTGTGGCTTTAAATTAAACCAAAAAAAAAAAAAAAAAAACCAAAACCCAAAACAGAAAGAGGGAAGAGAGGAAGGCTGACAAAGCACTCCAGACGAGGAACGGTGGCCGTCCGGTGCGTGGCCCTGCGGTGCGTCTTCCCTTCCTGCCGTGGGGTCGAAGGCTCGAGTCCCATCTGAAGACAGGTGGCTGGGTGTCCGCAGCTCAGTTCCCAGGTCAGGCTGCAGGGGAGCCGTGTGCTTGCCAGAGGCCTTGGGGCGTCGAGGGTGAGGGGCAGGCTGCCCGGTGGCCCTTCATCGCCTCTGCTGCGCGTACACCGGGTGGGCTAGTGTGACGTTGAGCGAGTCGTTGTGCTGCACGAGGGACGTGTGCTGGTAGTGGAGCACCAGCTCCTTGAGGGAGCTGTACAGGTTGTAGGGCTCGGCGAAGCCGTAGCCCGTGGCCGTCTTGTTGATGACGCAGTGCTTGACCTCGCCGTCCACCCTGCATGGAGGGGAGAGCACACGGGTCTGCGTGAGCTAAGGGAAGAGTGTCGTGCAAAGGTACGCCCGATGCTGCCTGAACTCGGGACTAGTGGCGTCGTCCCTGCGCTCCTTAGTGGCTGAGTGATTTGGGGAGGTAACCAGCTTCACCGAGCCGCTGGATGGTCATTTTGAGACGGGTCGGGAACTGTCCACATGCCTCTCCATCTACTCTAAACTCGCCTATTGCCTCGTCCTCATCCAAGCTCTTTTCCCTGCCTCCCTGCGGCAGTGGCCCTCTGCTTACATGGAGGGACATGACAGGCTAGACAACACCTGAGAGCCTTTTCCTTCAGCACGCCACTAATGTTAGTGATCCAACCTCCCCCCTTCACGGCACTCCCCAGACTATGACAATAAACAAGGGAAGACCGGCCCTAGCAGGCAAGTGTCTTCTCTTGGGTGTGCTGATGGCAGGGACAGTGAGCAGAGCCCTTTCTCTTTACTGTTTTAACCTGTCCCTGATGGGGACTCTACCTGTTGGTGGTGCTTCCACATGCATCTCCTCAGATTTTAACTATACGGAAGCCCCAAAACAGCAAGTATGGCTGTTTCCATTTGGAAAAACAAAAGACTTCTCTTGATGAGACAGCTCCTGAACTGCCGCCCAGAGCCCCAGTTTTCCACCAGAATAGCAGCTTGCTTTCTACTGGCCCTCTGAACAGATACTCCTGCTTAGATGTTCGAATATTAGGTTTTGTTTCCTCTTCTACACTATCGTACTGCTTGACAACGAGAACTTTTTCAAACCCTTGCCCCCAAGGCTGGCTGGCATGCCTCCTTGAGGTGTTTCACTGGCTGGCTGGCTGGCTGGCGATACGTACACCACAGAGCAGGCGTAGCAGCCCTGCTTACTGCTCTCCCGGACAAGGAAAGTGCCGTCCCGCTTCCCCCGCAACAGGCTTTCAGCTTTGCTTCGGTTGCTGCTTCCAACATTCCAAGTCTTCTCGTCATGGTGGGGCAAATCCTCATCATCTTCTACCAGCGAATATTGGCTGAAAAGGTGGAAGGGGAGGTTTCCGAGTGAAGGGCCTGCCGAGCGCCTCGCCCTAGCTCCTGCCTCTGCTCTGAGTGCCTCAGGCGGGCGGCTGGCTCAACCAGCTCCTCGGGCCTGGCCGTCCTCACCGAGTTTAGCCTTCAACCCCCTGAACAGAGTTAGCAGCACTGAGTGAGACGCTTCCTGTTTTCAAGTCGGCAACTATGCTCAGCTACCTGGGCAGAGAGGACGGTATTAAACAATCCTGTTTGTCCAGTTTGGATCAGGAAAGTGACTGACTAGGAGGAACGCCAATTTTTAAATAATTGAAACAAAAGGTATACATAAGCTTTAAAAATACACTAAACAGCAGTTGTCTCCCTCCTGATCCCCCTCTGACTGTTCCCAAAATATGTCGGGATCTTCCAGATGGTTCTGGGGCTTCATTATGGACACAGGGTCACTTATTCCCCAGCCTACGGTGGGGGTGGGGAGGGGGTGCAGATAAATCTACACTCTCCTTTGCTGAACTTTCCTTTTTGAAAATTCTGGGTAATGAGACTGATGTTATTTTATTTTCTCCTACAAGATGAGCAATAGTCCATTCCTCACTTGCTCTGCAGACAAAGCAAGTCGTGCATTTTCCTCAAAAGAAAAAAACACCCGTGCCCCCTCCCATCTGTACTACTTACTCTTCAGTGTTTTCATTGCCCAGCCACTCGTTCAATTTCTTCTGCCGAACACCTTTCTGAGTCAACCACCTGGAAAAGTTTTAAAAAGAAAATGCATTAAGAACCTCTCCTTTATTTTCACAATTACCTATCATGCACGCGCAAGATTCCACTTCCTGTACATACATCAAGTATTGGTCTCTTGTCTTTCTTAGCTGAATGAGGTCTGGTTTAATGCTGTTCATGCGTTTGTCAATCTCACGATACTCAGCCGCCTGCTTCTTCAAGTCCTCTTCCAATCTCCTCCTGCTGTCGACAATTTCACTGATTCGAGACTTTAACTTTTCGTAATTATGCATAATCCTGTAGGCAAGAGAGATGCATCTGTAATTACCTGGAGAATCATGAAAGTTCCCCCAAGGTTTCAGTATTGATTCCCAGCAGTTTGCCTCAGGTAAAGAATGCTTTCTCTCCCTGTCATTTCAGAAATAGAGGTCACCTTTAGACAGTATAAGAGAATTGTGGTGAGCTCAAGCACAAGGGCAATGAAACCCTCCCAGGTCACCAACCTTTGGATTTCCGTCTCATTGCCTTCACGTTTGAACTTTTCTATGTATTCTTTGCTGTACCGCTCCTGGGTTTGGCACTGTTCTTCAAATATTTTTATGGTTTCATTAAATGCTTCAATAGCTGTTCTTTTCATTTGGATTTCCTGCAACACAAATTTTAATAAGGCAAGGTCATTCCTTTCACAAAACAGACAATTTCTTAAGGCAAGACACTACCAGAGACAATTGATTGGCACTACTATCTGACATGTAAGTCCTGTGTTAGCAAGGTAGGACTCTAATTCATAAAGCTCCTTAAAATAGTATCAGAGAAGCACACATTTCCTTTGGAGAATTTTCCCAGTCTATGGAAGATGATTGCTTGACACTTTGCTACAGTTTTCATCTTTTTTTTAAAAACCATTCCACTTTTATCAGCAGTTTATGGCAGCCTTCTGCTCCCTCTGGCGGTTCCAGATATGTGATGGCCTAGAGGAGATTAAGCCTCTAGGAAAGCAAGGCAGGAAATGTAGCCGCAACCTTTCATTGCAGCAGGACCTACCTATCATGGTTAAATCCCCATTTCAGAGATTAGACAAGTGTGTAGAACCTGCAGTTATTATTAGCTTTTACTCTAAAGAGAATTCTGCAATCAGCAAATATGTCACATCAACTTATTATTCTGATATTTACAGGCTTCGTTTAAAAGGTCTAGAGATATAGTAAGTAAGTAGTAGAATAATCAACAGTGACTCACAAATAAATGATCTCTCTCCTCTATTGCCAGAAAAAAACATTTTATAGTCTCTTTTGGAAGCTGAATATAACATGCACTTGATTCTAATAATTAAGAACTCTACAGTTTTAATGTGATTTTCACAGAAAACTCACCTGGGAAGTACGGGTATAGTCTTCATATAATCTATCATATTCCCGACTTTTTTCTTGAAATTGAGTGTTATATTCATGTAATTTTTTCCCTACAGCTTCAATATTATCTTCTTTGACAACCTGATCCTGGAAGGATTATAGAGATTGGAAGAAAAAGGGAAAAAATAAATTCAGTTGATAAGGTACTTTAAATGACCACTGTTGGGAGGATTTTTTCCACATCAGATATTTTGTTATAGTATTTTATTGTTAAAGTATTTTATATACTTGTGATCACAAAATTACAGCTTGAAAGTTTTTTGAGTTTAATGACATGGAAATCATCTGCCTCAAAATATTTTCTAAGCAATAAAAGAATCTTTTACAAATATTATAATAACATGGGTATGTGATTACCTGTTGGTATTTGGATACTGGATAAAGTAATTTCACATCCAGTTTGGGATTATACTGAGCTAGAGATTCATTCCGGTAGTGGTTTATTAGTTCAACCACAGAGTTGAAGGTTAATGGGTCAGAGAAGCCATATTTCCCATCTCGGTGAAATATTTTGATTAATTTGTTATTTCCTCCTTTCCTGCAAATGCAATATAAAAATAATGGCATTAGAATTCTCTTTAAAAAACAAACAAACAAATCCCAGTATGTTCTACTATCACCTCGAACATGCCAATTTTAGCCACGTGCCCTAACTCACCTTAGTGTAAGAGTGTAATCCCCATGCATTTTAGTAGATGCGTCTCGTACCAAAAAGGTCCCGTCAGCTGTATCTCGAAGTTTTTCATTCACTTCTTCCCTGAAGTGAAAAGAACATGAGACAATGCTCACCTCAAAGATTTGATGGTTCTTGAGTTATGTTTTTTAAAGGCATTTTCAGAATTAACACCCCAGTCACTCTGAACAAATCAGCACAGAAAATCATGATCCCCAAAAGGTTTCCTCTTTATTCCCCTCAAAAAAAAAAAAAAAGCTTAGACTAAAAATGCCACTTCATTATGTTTAACGTTAATTCTGAGAGTTTTTGTCTAATAGAGAGAGTGACTCTACACTCTGCCTTGAGGCAGTGCCACTTCACCCTACTGCCTCCTTGACATCTCTGTCAATAATGAACCTCCTCGGGTATTTAATTTCCTGCGGCATCCAGCACCCACAGCTCCCCAGAGCTCAGTGACTTCTATGGTCGTCTCTGGAAGGGAACCAACTATGCTTCATGCTTATGTTGGATGATGTCCTAAAAATGGAATTTAGCAAGCTGGTGCTTTTGCTTTTCTTTCTCTTCCTCTAAACTCCCCGGCTCTGCTGAAAAACTCAGAGTCTCCATAGCCTTACCTCGAGATATCTCCCCAGTACCATTCAGCATCTTGTAAAGACATATTGTTATTCATACCGTTGTTGGCTACAGTAGTGGGTTTTGGTGGTTTGGGAGGCAGTGCTGTAGATGGAGGAGAAAGAAAAAGTTTTGCAATCCCAACTGCAAATAAACATTTAAAATTCTCCCCAAGTTCCTTTAGATAAATAACATTTTCATGTAGAAAAGATTAGCTATGAAACACAGCAGTAATATACAAGTCCATGAAACTTTTTTTTTAATCAGAAATTTTTGACTACAGATTAAAATTAAAAAAAAAAAAAAGAGCTTAGAGACTAGCAAATAAAATGGGCTGGCCATGTAAATGAATCTCAAAGTAAATCCAGAGTCACAATATCTTCTACTTTTAGGTTTGAGTTGTATTAAAGTTTCATATCTGGTCAAATCTAGCTAAAGTAAGAAACCACGAACAGAGAAGGAGGAATCACATGGCTTGGTTTTAATTTCCTCCTCTTATTTAATTATAAAAGACAAATTTCCTTTCTGTCCTCCACAAATGCCGTTGCGGTAATAAAAAAGCTCGTCTACACAGCAATATGTTTTAAGAGGAGGAATTGGGTTTCTCTAATCTTAGTATTTCAGGCACTGTTCTGCCAAATGCCACTTGAAGAGACTCCTCTGTGACCTCAATCTCTTTAGTATTCATGTTAATATTCTATTGGATAACTATGCCCTATATTATGCCAAGACTGATTAAAAACCATATCCCCTCTTCTTCAATGTCAAATCAGTATTCATATACCAACTGGTGACAAAAAAAGACTGCAGTATTTCTGAATTTCTTAATTGAGAGGAAGGCTGAAATAACTGAGAAAGTAAAATAAGTCTAGGATATCTTGCTAAATTCTAAGTCCTAAGTTTTAAAGTACCACCGTTACATTTTAAGCAAAAATTATTTCAGTAGTCTAGCAGGTATATCTTATAATGCCTGAGACTCAATAATGGAAAGCCAGCTTCTCTCACTGCAGTATCTTAAAAGCAGAAAGAGCAGACAAAGTCTCAACATTTGATTCAGAATAGTTTCAGGGCACCAAGAACTGAGTTGCAATCACTGCTACATTTGACATGCTTTCTAAAGTACCGAGTGTTATCACTGCAAAGTACCACACTGTTCTCAACCACTGTCAGAAAAGAAGCACCAAGGATGCAGCCTTTTAATTAAAGGAACAATATACAACAATATAACCCAAATAGCAAACAAGCTCGAGTGACAAAAGACACAGGTGAAAAACTGGAATCCAATTTATATCCATTCAACTAAGAATAAGCATTTACCCAACACAGCCTGACCTGCTTGCTTCCACAGGCCGTCAAACCATTTGTTTCATTTTCACACTGTGAGCAAACTCATTAAATTAGAACAAATTAATAAAAACAGACATCCAAAGAGGAGCTGTTAATAGCAGTTGTCAAAAAATTAAATGCCACAACATTAACCAGTTCTCTACAGAATACTGCAGTATTACCTGGTGGATCCATTTCTATATAAAACATCAAGTCTGTGCCACAATTTATATCTGTCTTAGCATATTCTAAATCCAGGTCTTCCATATTCCAAACAGTGTTGTACATTTGTGCGAGAGTTTCCTTGGCTGAGCCCAGTTATAAGAAAAGAGTCCGGCTTTCTTTGTAATGGTGTCTTGGAATTCATTTTAAAACCTATAAGGGGCTGCACTGTAACCTATGACATCACACACCCCAGCCAATCAAGTCACAAAAATGTCACCAGACCACTCCTGCTTCATCATTTCTCTTCCCTACCAGCCTTAACACAGCCCCGACCTCACGAAGATCCTACATTTGACAGAGCTGCAATGTGTAAACGCTCTTCGTTTCAAAAAGGTGTTTAATCTGACTGTTCTTCTTGAGCCGTGAGTTTTCTAATTCCTTTTTTATTGCTCCTTGCAGCATGGTATGCTCCACTGTTGGCAGGCTGACAAAGGCTGATATGCAGCCGCACGTAGCTTCCCCCCGCTGCCGCCTCCCCCTAGTGCATCTGGGTTTATAGATAGCCTGATCATTTCTTGGTTTAAAAATCTTACAAAGGCATCCAAATGGTATACTTAAGATATGTTTTACAGTCCTAAAATGCCTCCGATATATATTAAGAGCAAGAAGGATCAACTAACTCTCTGGATATTTCATGCACTCAGAACTTATACACTGTCACAAATGTACTACATTAGAAAGCACAATTAAAATGTAGAGGCAAAAATCTCTATTAAACACTACAGCTGAAACTAGACTTTATAGAATGTGGAATGCAACCCCTCCCCAAAAAAGACAGGCCATATATCAGAATGCAGAGTTATCTTTGCAAAGTATTTCTCACTGATGAGCCCATCTTCAGATTTACTGTGCTAAATACTGCTTGAGGGGGTGGGTGATGTAATCACTTGAGGGGGGTAGTTCTTTTTTTCTCCCCTTCCATCTCAAATGCTTCACTTTGGGAAGAAATATTATTATTCCTTCTTAGCAGTATTTAATGTAAAGAAATCAACTCCCCTATAAATCTAAATGCTAGTTCTCTATAATGAGCAGGGAAGAAGGAAGAAAAGGTTTCCCTCACCCATGGTAAATGTAGCTAATTTAAAAAACTACAGTGGGCTGTGTGATCTGCGTACGTGTGCCTGTCACATATTTCTGTGACAATTTAAAGAACACAGAAGCCCTTGAAATTTATTCTTAGAAGTTCTGTCAAATTTGGAATCATAAAATATATAGAAATAGCAAAGGCAAGGCAGTCTCTGAGCACTGCTCACGTGTCCCTCTTCCAGCTTATTTCATTTTCCCACTAAGGAGGAAGGCAGATGCATCCTACACCCTCCCAGCCTCTCTCACTCACATGCTCTCTTTGCTTAAAGCTTAAGTAGCCCGAAATGCAAAGACAAATGGTAAAAGTGATGCTGGGGGGGGATAAGCCCTCAGAAAAGATTCAGGAAAAAAAAATTTTTTTTGAGTTTAATTAAAATGTTGACCCAAGTCCTCCCAGCAGCTACGGACAGTGCGACAGCCCCAAGGGCTTCCCCCACCCCATGCCTTTGGACGCACTTGGTGCAAACCGGTCCTGCCGCTGGAGCCCATGTGGCAAACAGACCCGGGAGGAGGGCAGGGAGACAGGTGACTTTTCACGTCTCTCCCAGGCCTGGCCAGACCCCAACTTCCAGACCAGCACTTGGTAATTACCGTCCCTCCCCATTTCCAACCGGAGCCCCATCTTTCCCTCACACTGTCCCAAGGAAATGGGGGAGTGGTTCCCCTAATCTCTCATCTGCCCTCCTCATGCAGTGCTTACTATCTTTCCCTCTCTCCCTGGGACACACACACACACACACACACACA
>SJYX01011487.1:178611-196161 GCA_006410675.1 Oreotragus oreotragus
AAACTAAAATTCGGCCAAAGAAAATTTTCACTCACAGCAGCACAGATGGCTTTACTGTTATCTCAAGAACCTTACCCCAATGTAAAATCACAGAATCACTAGCTTGAAAACCAGAGCAAAATTCAGAGATCACTTAAAGGAATTCCCTCCTACTACACACACACACACATGCCTGAAAACCGGAACACTCGCTTGAAAACCAGAACAAAGTTTAGAGATCACTTCAAGCAATTCCCTCGTACAACATACACACACTCTTCTGACTCAGAATGAAGTGGTTTGCATAAGAGTATAGCACTAGTCCTAAACTCCTTTTTGGTCCTAAACTCCTTTTTCTCCACCCACTGGCCCTGCTCTTTACTTCCCTCTGCCAGAGAAAGTAAAAATTAACAAGTGAAACTGAAGTTAATTTCCTTTAAGCCACATGCAAAAAACTTCACATCTAGAACAAAACTTTTTGTTTCCTATTTTTAATTTTTTAAAAAATCTGCCTTCTAATTATCTTAGAAGAAACATGCATTCTGTGATAGTCTTAGACTCTATACGAGAAGGTGACATGCAATGTTAAAGGTCATATGCAATGATAAAGGAAGATCTAAGTGCTGACCCAGAGTCCAAAAGGGAGGAACCAGCTTCAGAATTATTGCAATATCTGGGAAATGCTGCCAAACTCACAACGAGAGTGATTTTACAAGCTCTGCTTTGGTGCAATTGATAGAATATGAAGCACCTACTTTTCCAATGGGGGAAAAATTAGTCTATAAGTGAATTTCCTAGCTCCTGCTAGCTGATTACAGACATAGGATTAATTCAGAGAATACCCTTGCATCCTGAGTTGCATAATCTTGCCCTACCTAAAAAAAAAAGTCTTTCTAAAGCTTGGGAATCTTGGAAACATCAGTCACTCACGCATATCTGTCTGGATTCACAGCATGTGTCACGTCAAAACCTTTTAAGATTAAAATGTTCTCTAGTCCAACAGTCTGTTTCCCGTGTCAGAAGAAAATTATCCATGGGGAAATAGCACACTACTTATAGAAAATCTTTAAAAAGATTTGAAAACTTTGCTTCAAATTTCTCGCAGTATGTACAATCATCTACCATAGAGGTTCTATTAATTACTCAAAGTATGAGAAGAGTCTCTTCCCATTCAATTTTAGTCAATTTAGTAATCTGCAAAACACATGCTGTTTATTAGTTTAAAAAGGGAGCCCTCTGCTGGTAGAACAGAATCAGTAACTTTGGCTCCAGAGAAAACTTGCTGTGTATTTCACTCATCTCCCACTGTGTTCAAAAGTTCACACAAAACAACATAACTGCCCAACTGTCATTTAATCTATATGATTCATTAAGAAAAAAAAATAATAAATGCACAGATGTCATAACAACATTGGAAATATTTTACACATGCCTGCTAAACTCTTGTAAGAAAACTTTTAATTTCTGAAACCCAGAGATTGCAGAAATCTGGGTTTCCACAATAGAAAACTTACTCAATTGAAAACTAACTTTACCTTTCAGATTCTTCAAAACTCTAAGTCTTAAGATTTTCTCCGTCCTCAAAGTTTTGTAAAACTCATTTCAGAGGCAGAATAGGCCATGTGGCACTTCTCAGCAGGTGTGAGCTAGTCAGGAAAAGGTTTCTTAATTGTTAACATAGTGTGAAAGTTCCAGACTGAACGCTGAATCTCATACGTGCCAATCACCATTGAGAAGCCAGTGCTCCACAGGCAGCTTTCAACCTGCACAGCTTCTTAAATGGTTTTGTGGGCCACAATTTATGAACAAAAGCCCATTTGAAAAAAAAAAAAAAAAGGCAGTGAGAAAAAAAATAAATGAACCCAAATCTTCTTTTAAGGGTTCAACTAATGCCTCTTTCCTTCATTTCAACTTAAGACAACTTAGAGCAGAAGGGCCTTTCAGGTGGATACCAGTTCTCCAGTCCACATCCAGGGCTCTTCATGACCCTACACTAAGAAAAATGTCCATTTGAGATTCTATATAAACTCAGGTTTATAGATGCACCAAAGTTATACGTTCTATAGACTATCGGAAAAGGTGTGCCCACTGCTTAGCAGAAAAAAAAAAGAGCCCCTTCACAATTTCCCTCTCAGCTGCCCCTTGAGACAAAGAAGGCTGCACTGTGAAAACAAAAGTAAACGTGAACCACAGCCTCCAAGACATGCTCCTGCTGTTCAGAGCACAAATAAACTTCCTATTTTTTGTCAAAACTGAGCACGCCTGGCCTGTTTACTCCTACCCATCTATTAAACACAGACAGTTTTTTCAAGGTTTCATTTCTCACCTTCGAAACAAGCCTCTAATGTCAGACCACATTTTAAACCCAATAAAAAATAAATCAGAGAAAAGTAAAACTCTTTGAAAGTCATTTCCCTCTGGCTTAGTGCTTGCTTTAGTCTTGGTTGCAAACCAAGCCCAGAGCATTTAAAACAAGATTTATGAATCAGGCTCTTCAGGATAAATGTTTTGCAATGCACCAGTGGTTAAAAATTAACTCTGACAGGTGTAGAAGGGCAAGGGGGAGAAAGAAAGTCATTTATTTTTCCCTCTGGGCTTGAGGGTGCAATATTAGACTTCAATTATGCTACATTAATATTTCTGAATATATCCGTGAAATCTGAAATATGTCAATACACTTATAATGGGTTTCATTCAAAAGCACCTTGTGTTAAATAGCCCCTGTTTTACCTTAGTTGCCCTATAGAAATCTGCTTTAGCAACCTAAGGATCAAGTAGGGTAAACATAACATAAAGTGATTCAAGAAAACCTGCTGCTCCGCTTTAACCATTTTTGACTTTTAGTAACAAAGAGAACAGCAAACTGTCAACTAAGTTCTAAGAACATACTGGGTGCCTACTCTTTCAAACCGTAGTTTCCCTCCCTATAGGAGAGAAGCCTTTAGGTGTGCTTGTTGCATTAAATGGGTTGGTATGTAAGAGTTCTCTGACAGTAGGGAACTTTATCAAAGAATTTTAAAAAATTTTACTTGGAGGATTATTGTGCTATGCCCAGTTCTACGCTAGAAAGAGCCAAAAAGAAGGCTTTGTCCTTGAGAAATGTAGCCGAGCAGATGAAATGAACAGAACACTACTGAACAGCTAAATATAAAAGAGGACGAGGGACTTCAGGACATAAATGCACTGAATGGGTCAAAACCCTGCACGTCTAGCAGGGGAGAAGCTCCCTGGGTGCCAAAGAAGAGGATGGCACTGTTAGCGGCTGCTGGGCACTGATACATCGTGCGCAGCGAGTTAAGGGCACCAGGGCAAGGTGGCGGAGGAGGGCTGGTCCTGAGGCCCAGGCACCTCCACTCACCCGGCTGCACACAGAGCCAAGGGCATCAGCCCTCCAAGCAGTGCGCCCACGGGGCAGCAACTGCCTAGAGAGTGTCCTTTTCAGATCCCCTCCAGCTTTCTAGTGGGGAGCACTGCCTGCTAGGATTTGGACAGCATTAACCAGGAAGGCGACTTGAGGAGACGGAGCTGAGCATGAGGCCAGCTCTGGCAGGGTCTCAAACACTAGAGCTGACAGGAGGAGGACATTAAAGACACACTATATTGTCACGAGCTTCAGTCTTCCTCACCTCCTTTAATTCCCATAACCGTCCCAGGAGAGAGGCATTATTCCCATTTCACAGACTGGAAAACAGTTTGGAAAGGCTGAATGAAGGTCTTGGCGATGAAGCCAGCAAGGAAGCAGCAAGAACTGGAATTCAAACACCTGGACCTATCTGACTCATCCTCTTCTCTCTACTGCACGATGTGTGAAGCACGAAGGAGCAACCTGGAGCCTGATCTCAAAAGCTGTAACAGTTGCACTGGGGCTGTTCCCTCTATGTGATCCATGGGCGCAAACGTCACCTATTTTTAACGTATTGCTTGCGGGAAACTTCAGAGGGCTTTTTGACTGGACACTAACAGCAGCCCTGTTGCCAGTGAAGATTCCCAAAGTCCAGGCGGCAGACAGAGCCGCAGGCTGGTTTCCTGAGCCAGGCCCCCTGCCGCAGACCCAGCCCTGGCTCACACTGGTTGGGGTGGCCCCAGGTGAAACCATCAAGCTCTATGGCCTTCAGGTGCAAGCAAAGAGCTGGACAATACTTCCAACTCTAAAGTGACGCTTTGGACGATGCTGTCACTTAAAGCATTTACTGCTTTTTCAAACCTGGGAAAAATATCGAGCTGTTATTTTTATCCTTTACAATTTATTTTGAATAAATCTTTGAAACTCTTTCAATGAAATGCTATTTCTTCTTCCCCCTTTCAAGTTGTACCTATTCTTCAAAGCCCGTTTCAAGTTGTGTTTTTCCCTATGAGTTTTTTTCTGTCTATTCAATTACCCTAAAAAGTCACCAGTCACATCTCTCAAATTCTTTTTATACTTCCAGTACACGCCCTCCCACCTAGAATTTAATGAGATGCTATGTGCTGATGGGTCTTATCTGAATTGACACGGTGCCTCATACATCATGAGTGCTGCCTTTCATTTCCAGTTCTAACTGGTAACAACTAGAAAAGGTATCTGTTTGCCCCATAATAGTCTTGCTTGTCCTCCACCCCCCAAATATCATTCAGGCATTCATTTCTATTCACGATAATAAAGTCACTGCAAATGAATGATTTATGACTGTTCCCTGGAGGTGCGCCAGTGTTGTTCTTCCCAGCCCCACGGGACGAGCACGTGTCAGGGTAATGATGAGAGACTCCAGGAAAACATCACGTTCCTACCAGGCCAAGGAAGGCAGTTCTCTAACCCGGGGTGCCCCGCTAATCATCTACACTGGAGCCATTCCTGAATACAAAGGTGTGGATGATGAGATACTCTCCTGGGGTGGGTGGGCTATTTTCACCAGTGAGAGGCAATGAAGCAACAAGTTAATTCCAAAGGCTCCATATGATTTCCAGAATCACATGAGAGATATCACACAAATGGGGAAATGCCTCCAACTTGGGGTTTAAAAATTAATTGGATGCAATTTGCGGGGGAGAGGCTGCATGAGTTCTGGGATAGTCGAGGAAATGTTCAGAGCTTTATCGATCATTTTCAACAGAGATGATAGAACAAATCCACCCTTGAAATGGGCCCACTAAATTCTTAGCAGAAAGATGTAAGCAGGGTCCATGACATAGCAAGCAGTCTTGGGCGTGCATGATGAAAAACAGTTACAGAGCAAGCTTTTCTTGGGTGGAATCGGGCTGAAACTGAGAAGGACGTTTAGCCAGTTTACATCAGAAGCAGACGCATCCAACTCCACCACCGATCCTAGTATACCCCTGCAGCACAACTGCTTGAAAACTCATGGAATGACATCGTTTGTGGGTCTCCATCAAGCCGGGTCTGGCTTTTCACGTCCACGTTTCCCCTCTTCTCTGGAGCAGGGTGGGGTGCTGAGAGGACTAGGAACCCCCGCTTTCCTTGCAAGCTAGGCACAGCTCTCTCTGTCTCTGAGACAGACCTCCACAAGAATCAGGAGGAGACAAAAGATGGCAGCTCGATGCCTTGACCCGGGGTCCTGTCCTGTTCTTTCTGGTCCTCCTCCTCTCCACCATGTGATCAGTCTAGAGGGGGTGGTCTATACACAGCTCTAGTGCCATGGTCACACGGGCCCATCCCCGCCCCACAGAATACTTCTAACCTGTCACTGCATCATTTCCTACTGAGGCCAAAGGCAGCCTCTGAACACCAACTCAGAGCTCCCTAACCATTATCGAGTGATCTGAGCAGCCACACAGATGAAACTTTTTGGCCAACCCCAAAGTTGGGGCCTGTAGCCCCAGGACTACAGGCCAGGACTACACACCTGGGCCATACCTGTTAACATTCTCTGATGCAGGGGACCTACAATCCAGGATATCCCTGTTTTATATCCTCCTTGCTGGGATCTGGAACATTTGGAATGGACCAGGCTTGCCTTATGGACTGTTTCTACTACAGCTTTCACCTGTGGATCCCATATTTTGGGTCTGTCCATAGAAGTCCTGCCCAATACCTGAGTCACCTATCCCATCCTTTAGGTGGGTTTTAAGTTGAGGCCTTCCCCTCTCTGTCCACCCAGTTCAGATACAACTAAGCCTAGTTATGTAACACCCTTAAAAAAATCTGTGTGCACACACGCATACACATAAGCACAACATAATGTACCAATGTATGACAGATAACTGGGTTCCCACTGCTTGCTCATACAGAGATGAGTTTGGTAATCTGCATGAGTTACTTGTAATAAGCAATAAATTCATGATGTTTTAATTAAATTCAAGACATAAACTCAGACTACAAGTGATATTACTGGTCCTGAAACCTCTCACTTCACTTCTAGGGCCCTCATCATCATTTCTAAATGACCAGTTCACTTTTAATCAGTATACAGCAAAACAAGGTTGTTTAGACTTTCCACAGTAGAAGAAAAATACATCAGTTTAGATAAAATCCACTGCTAGTTCCATCTGCATTTCCCACTTTGTTAAAAGGCTAATTGAATGCCAAGCTGCTTTCACAGAAGTGTATGGCTTGCTCTAACTTGTTGCAGTCGACCCCTATTTTCATACTGCTTGCATCACTAAAAATGTTTATTTTGACAAGACATTTCTTAGCCTACCTATTTCCAAAAAACACATTCCAAAATACTTTAAATTACATAGTAATTATAAACTCCCTACTTTATACGTATTAGAAAAAAAAACCCAGAAATGTCAACAAGTAAAATGAACACCATAATTTATGCAGCAACCAGAAGCATCAAGTTGAAGGGGTCGGAGGAGTACTCCCAACAACCCTCACCTAAAACCAAGATCATAAAATCCACAAGTTTCAAAAGCCAGATAATACTGATTATATATGCAGCACCCAGATATTTTTTCTTTAAATCATAAAGTAACATGTTATTATGAATCTCAATTTCACAAGAAACTTATGCTACTTCAAAGAAGGTTGAAAGCCACCATTTTTCAGTCTCTAAAAATGAACAGTGAGGAAATTTTAAAAGTTCAGATGGCATTACCTGGTGCAGGCTGGCGTTCATTCCATTCGGTGGAGATTAAGATTTCTATAATTTTTATGAGGTGTTCAGTACTCTCAGAACTACAAAAAAAAAAAAAGAGAGAGAGAGAGAGAGAGAGAGAGGTCTGTTAGAAACCTTGTCGCCTAAACAACAAACTCATTTTCATTTCTGCACATCCAGGTGACTCTGTCTGATGGAAGTGTGCAAACGCATTTGTGAACTGACATCTTTAGAAGCCTAATGACCCTCCACCTTAGGACTACCCTCATCATCCCCAAATCTAGGTTTCTCTTCTATCACTTACCTTGCTGCTGGGAATCTGAAAAGGAGAGGGCTGAAGAGTTCAGAAAGTACTCTTGCATTCAAAAGATTTTTGCTGGACGTTTGAGAGAGCTTGAAGAAATGTTTTAGCAAATACTGCAGCGTGAGCCAGTACTGATGAGGTATGCTGGGCGACCTAATGAGCTTCTTCAACAGCTGGATGTATTCTTCGGAACTCTGCACTTCTGTGAGTGAAAACAAAAAAGCAAGGAAAAGACTAAGAGGCTGCTGGTAGCTATCAGTGACTAAACACCTAGATATCTGTTCTAGCTACAGAGAAGTCGTTTAAAACGAAGGCACCAGAATCAGCAGAGTACGTTTGCTCTTCTCATTAGAAAAGGCATTATGAGAAAGTCGAAATCTCATGTCAAATGGAAACGCTAGAAACTCTCGGTGTGCAGAGCCCAGGAGGTTCTGGGTGTGCTGCCTTCTGTGGGCCAGCTTCAAGTGTGATTGGCTAACTCGGAGGAGCAGCAGATAAGTATCGCAGGTTTTAACTGTGAAGGTTACGAACCACAATTTCCTGTCCCCAGAGCACTTTAACTGAGCATTAGCTCCTGAAACGGAGAGTCTTCTTCCCTGAACTCATGTTCTACCGGAGGAAGGTGATGGGAACATCCCCCATTCCTCAGTACTAGTCCAGTTCCCTGAGTCCAGTGATGATGCTTGGCACTGTGAGGCATTTTTTGATGTAGTGAGCCTTAAAATCTGTCTCTTATACAGAGTGGGGGGTGGGGGTGGGGACAGAGTCTTACTAACATTTTCTAAGCAATCTCTATATGCAGCACTTGAGTTTACAAGTCCATCCACATCTCAACACATGTTCAAGGAGGCTCTCAGAAGAGACAACATACCTGGGGCTAAAGAAATCAGTTCACTGGAAACGGCTACCGGAATGACAGGATTCGGTAAGTCCAGGAGATAGCGTTTGAAGGCGTCAGCTAAAACGTGCACGTCGAACATCTCCAAGTCCAAGGAGGCGGCATCTGTCGACAGAAAGGTGCAACAACAACAACAATCTGACCTGCTACGCACTCTTTGGGGAGATTTTCTGAACGTGCAACTTAAATGTGACACGTGGAAGGAAGCAGGATGAAGACAGAAGATGCCTGAGCATTTATTAGCAGTGTTTCTCTCAGGCTCTGCTCGTGGCATTTCGAATGGAGCATTTCTCCTCGTGCGGGTCTGTCGCCCACACTGTAAGCATTTAGCATGAAGGCCCTTGCCCCTGCCCCTGCCCATGGTGCCAGAACACATTCCCAGACTTTGGAGCAACAGAAGACAGTGCCTCTGCTGTGGGCTGAATCGAGTCCCCCGCAACTCCTATGTCAAAGCCCCAACTTCCAGCACCTCCACATACGGACGTATTTGGAGACCGGGCCTTTGAAGAGGTGTTTAAAATAAAAGGGGCCATTGGAGTGAGCCCTAGTCAACTGGACTGGCATTATAAAAGGAGAAAATTTAGACAGAGACACAGCAAAGGGGCACACAGAGGACACGCCCCACGAGGACACAGCAAGGAAGCGGCCGCCTGTAAGCCAAGAAGCAGCCACACCTGCCGAGCTGCGACTTCGAGCCTCCAGGACGGTGAGAAAACAGACTTCTGTGTTTGAAACCACCCAGTCTATGGAATTTTGTTATGGAAGCAATGGCAAACTACTGCAGTGCATCCGTCATTTGCAAATATGTTCTGGAGAAGGGGGTTCTGTCCGGGTGGAGAAGGGGTTCTAAGGATGCTGAATCACATAGTAAAACCTTCCTGAAATCCCAATGAGGAAACATGAAACGCAATCCTGTCCCCAGATTTCCTAAAATCTGAGTTGTTCAATGTCAGTATCAATTTAACCCAAGAGAGTACAGACTGACTGATTTAACAGCAAGCGATTACAGAATTTTAGTAATCTCAAGAAGAGCCATAAAAATAATGTGAATATCCTTAGAATGTTTCTCCCTAGTACTGACAGAGTATTCTGATAAAGGTATTATGAATTAAACCTGTGGGCACCGGACTATCTCAAAAGAAATATAAGATGTGCAATCTATCCAGTAAATCCTTCATCTGGAAAAGAGGTCAGGCAGTTCAGCCCTGGGCTGATGTGAATCACAGCTGCTCTGTGAGTACCTGGGGTATAATGAGGCATACAGACCAGGGGAAGTGCTGCTGGGGGCTGGAAGGACCACAGTCACTGCTGAAGGGCGCACACTAGTGATGGGAAAGACGACTCAAGAGCAATTGTCCAGGGACTTGTGTACTCAGTGGAGAAGAGGGAAGCCGAGGAGCAAAATGCTACATCTTTAAACAGCTTTTTTTTGTTAAAACAATTTTTTAGAGGGTAACTGCTTTACAATGTTGTGTTAGTTTCTGCTTACAGCAACGTGAATCAGCGATGATGTATACATGATGACAGCTCAGTTGGTGAAGAATCTGCAGGAGACCCTGGTTCACTTCCTGGGTTGGGAAGATCCCCTGGAGAAGGGATAGGCTACCCACTCCAGTATTCTGGCCTGGAGAATTCCATGGATTGTAGAGTCCATGGGGTTGCCAAGAGTCGGACACAACTGAGCGACTTTCACTTTCATACATTTATCACCTCCCTCCCACCCCATCCTATCCTTCTAGGTCATCACAGAGCACCAAGCTGAGCTCCCATGCCATACAGCTCCCGTGCCTTCTGCTGGCCGCTTTACACATGGCAGTGTATGTACATCAGCCGCTTTACACGTGACAGTGTATGTAGGTCAGCCCTACTCTCTGTCCCACCTGCGCCTTCCCCCGCTGCCACGTGTCCACAAGTCAGTTCTCTACATCCACGTCTCTTATTCCTGCCCTGCAAATAGGTTCATCCGTACCATTTTTCTAGATTCCGAATATTTTCATTAATACACGATATTTGTTAAACAGCTTTATTAACTGGGTGTTCAAGTAAGTCAGAAAGGAGTACTGCTGAAGCTCAGATACTGCTTTTGGTAATCTGGATTCCAAGACAGTTAGAAACTAACTAGGAGAAGTAACCTAACTAGGAGATTGATGGGACTGGGGGGTGGCCTAGGAGAGGAGGAGAGAGAAGCAAAGTTCACTCGGAGATGTTCAGCTTGAGAAGGAGAAGCGGCCTCCCGGATGCTCATGAACCAGGTGTGATACTGTATAAAGACTCAAGTTGAGCTGGAAGCTACCAGAGTTCCTTGAACACATCGTCATCATAAGCCAAACCTGTCTCACCAGCTAGATAGATCTTATGAAAGATAATCATATAATATAAAGCTCAGAGATATCCATCTGGTAGCAAATATGGGTGGGAAAAGAACGAAAAGGTGGAGAAGGAAGGGGTTAAACCACTTAAATGACCCACAAAGAACAAACCACATCTTTAGTTAAGTGTGGGGAAGGGCAAGACTAGGTCTCTGCATAAAGGATCCATGTGGAAAGTAATACAACTAGTGTCACTGTCAAAATTATGTGTGCACCCCTGCTGGAGCATTCCATAGCTGCTGGCCACCGCCCCCACCCCCACCCCCCCACACACACACCAAATCACCTGTATACTCCATTTAATATCACTTTGCCCAGAAAATTCGTATTTCTTAATTTGCTCATCCTAGAAAGAGTAATAAACCATTTTCGCCAATGAGGTATAAACTTTAAAGATGCTAAATATTCCCCACGTCCTTCCCTCAGGCAGGCTATCTGCTGCCTTCTCTATCCTGCCCCCCACACACACACCAAATCACCTGTATACTCCATTTAATATCACTTTGCCCAGAAAATTCGTATTTCTCAATTTGCTCATCCTAGAAAGAGTAATAAACCATTTTTGCCAATGAGGTATAAACTTTAAGATGCTAAATATTCCCCACGTCCTTCCCTCAGGCAGGCTATCTGCTGCCTTCTCTGTGCAGGAGCAGTCCCCTCTATTGGGACACTTCCCACTATGGTAATTACAAGTCTCTCTCGGAGACTGATGGGCACTCCTAGGCTGATGGCCCTCGAGGGCACATACTGTGGCTCTCACCCGCTATTCTCACGTCCCTTAGGGCTCAACACAGAATGTGCTTGTTAAATGTTCGTGGGCTGAGCTACTTTGTGGGCTCAGGACTTTCCTGAGAGTGATGTTAACTCACCGAAGCCCTTCTCCAACACATGAGGTATTATTCCAAAGAGACTTTATAGCTTTTGGATGAAATAACCTTACTTCGAGTCTTTAGGTACCTCACCTTATGTCAAATTCCACCAGAGCTGATGTAGTATGTTCTATTTATCTACAGACAACTTCTAAAGCTCCTTGGACTTTCTGACTTCTGTCCTAGAAGTCTCCTTTTCCGTATTAAAGCTATTCTAACATGCTTTTCCAAGAGCTGGACACAGCTGTCATGTGAGGACTGTGGAAGCTGGCTGAGTCTTTGGGTCTGGGTTGGGGGCATTTACACTCTCTTCCACCCTGCTTTTGACTGAGTCTGCACCTGACAGGTAACCAGTAACCTCTCCTACATTTCGGCCCTTCTCCCACTGGAATGGAGTCCCCTCCCTGACTGATCTCTAGCTGAGTCAAGGGTTGTCAGCTGGGGTCCTCAATTTTGCTGCCCTACTCCTGACTTCAGGAGACATCAGCCAGTACCCACAGACAGTTCTGATTGTCACAGGCGGGGTACAACTGGCATCTAGTGGGCAGAGGCCAAGAGTGCTGCTGAAATCCTACAATGCTAAGAATAGCTCCTTGACAACAAAGAATTACCCATCCTAAAACGTCCATGCACTGAGGCTGAAAAAGTTTGAATTTTAAAATTGAGGTATCTTGACATATGATTACCACATAATGATTTCTTATTTGTATATACCATTGTTAAAGCATCACCACAGTAAGTCTGGTTGATATCCACACAGAGTCACACATAGAAATCTTTTTTCTTGTGATGGTAACTTTTAAAGAAAAAACCTGAATCAGGTTAAGAGAAACCAAAAAGGTGGGGAGGAGAATAATTCACATCATTAAAATTTTTAAAAAGACAATGAATGTATTTTAGGGCAATAGAGTGGGGGGGGTGGAGAATAAGGACTTTTAGTAGGGTCAGAACAACCTGCATGCAAGCCATGGCTTTATAAGCAGCAGTAACTTTTATACATAGACTGATGTGTGGATGAAATAAAGTAACTTAGTGGGTGCTAATAAAAGTGGGCTGTGTCCCTCCACCCACGTCCACCCTTGTCTGACACTGGTGATTCATGGGGTTAGTTAAAAGCCATGCTTTTTGTTTTTAAGTGACTTATCTCTGAGCTTCCTCCAGAGATAAGTCTTTAACAAGCTAGAAATAGTCCTGGAGGATCCTCACTCCTAAACTGAGATAACGTTTACTCTCTGTTTTGCCACAAAATTCACTTTTATAGCACAGAATCCAAGGAAAACCAGTTTTCTGTGTGTGTGTTGATCTCAAATGGGGAAGAAAGCTGTCTATCAAAATAGCTTGTTGACTTGAACTTGGGTTATTTATTCCCTCTTACAGGTGGTGTGAAGACTTTTTTTTAAAAGCTCAACTGGATCATTTTGTTTTGGGTCACATTTGAAAACATAACTACTCTTTCTCAAATAACTCCCATTTCATCAGTCTCTGAAGTCTAAACATTTCCTGTGACTTTTAACACGCTCAATTTGACAAATTTTCTGACCAAAACATGTATCTCTAGTTCAATTGGTTAGGACAAAATTCAGTGTTTCCTTAACACCCTGGTAAAGCTGTTAGAAGAAGAAAAAAAAAAAAAACCACGGCTTTTCACCTTGCTTTTTCTGCCAGTCAACTTCTAATGACCTACTCTGGATGTGTAGGAGGATGTACCCTGTGTTGTGTGTAAGACTGATTTCCATGTACAAAGGAAAAATGAAAGTTAAAAAAAATTTTTTTCAAGCTTCAAACATTTGGGTGGTGTGTTTCAAGTCAAACTATCGACTGATGAAGATCTAATCTCCTTCTTTTCCCAGAAACATCTTTTCTAGAAATTTTCATAAGCTGCCTCACACTTCAAATTTTTTCATTTATTAAATATCACGTGGGTATTCTTTGCATAACTGTACTTCTGAAAATGCTTCTTCTAAAACTAGATTTTACTTCTTTTGGTTCAAGCACCCAAATTCAGTTAAAACAGTGCAAGGCAAAAAAAATTATCAGTAAAAAGAAAAGAATTGGGAGGGAATAAAGGGTCTAAGAGATTCCCGAAGCTGATGTAGAAGATGACTTGCTGGAATGATGGCAAGTAAATTTATATTTTTATAGTTGTATTCTGTATGGCAACGAGAGAAGGAACTAATAGTTACGGTGCCATTTGGTTAAATTAATGGATGCCATTTATGGTGTGCTAAGAGTTGACTTGAACTGGCTCACAATTCTTCCCAAGTGGTAACACATTGGTAACATGAAATTAATCACGTAGGAATATTTACACTACACTACAAACCAGGGCTTCCCCCCCTTATCCAAGAATTGGTTTACCAGCACACTATTAAATATAACAATATCATGATGTTGAAAGTGTTAGTCACTCAGTTGTGTCCAACTCTCTGTGACCCCATGAACTATATTGTCCATGTAATTCTCCAGGTAAGAATACTGGAGTATGGGTTGCCATTTCCTTCTCCAGGGGATCTTCCCAACCCAGGGATCAAACCGGCAGATTATTTACCGTGTGGTTATGTGGCTCAGCTGGTAAAGAATCCACCTGCAATGCAGGAGACTCGGGTTCAATGCCTGGGTTGGGAAGATCCCTTGGAGAAGGGAACGGTGACCCACTCCAGTATTCTGGCATGGAGAATTCCATGGACTGTATAGTCCATAGGGTCACAAAGAGTCGGACATGACTGAGCGACTTTCACTTTCACTTTACTTGATAAAAATATGGCATGAAAAGGCAAGCAAGCAAGAAAGGAATGAAGCAGAAAAGAAGTGAAAAGGTCAGAAGAGACCTTTGTTAAATGACAGGTTCATAAGTACTTTTTCAACTAGTCCAGATGAACTGGGTGGAGAAAGATGACAGGTGAGCAGAATCAGAGAAATCCCAAGATGTTTCTCTCCTGTGCAATTTCTGCAGGCCCAAGAGGCTCATGGCTGTGATGCCAGCCAACATACCTGCAGGCAGACGGGCACAGACACCCTTGCTCAGGAGACAAACATCAAAGGCCTGCCCTCTTATAGGAGTTCATAAGTACTTTTTCAACTAGTCCAGATGAACTGGGTGGAGAAAGATGACAGGTGAGCAGAATCAGAGAAATCCCAAGATGTTTCTCTCCTGTGCAATTTCTGCAGGCCCAAGAGGCTCATGGCTGTGATGCCAGCCAACATACCTGCAGGCAGACGGGCACAGACACCCTTGCTCAGGAGACAAACATCAAAGGCCTGCCCTCTTATAGGAAGAACACAGAGGGAAGTGTGCCTGATTTCTGAGCTCCCTCCAAACCGAGAACGTTGCATGCTTAAGCTCAAGTGTTTTGTGCTTTACCTGAAACGCAAAGGTAAGAACCGTCTTTCCCTCTGTGTATTTCCGGCTCTCTGACACTCACCACAATCAAGAAGCTGTCGTAACTCGGCTGGGTTGCTGGAGCTCTGTGTTCTGTATAGAGTTGAACATTCCAGACCTAGGACACAAAAGAGGCTGAGTATGCAANAACGCAAAGGTAAGAACCGTCTTTCCCTCTGTGTATTTCCGGCTCTCTGACACTCACCACAATCAAGAAGCTGTCGTAACTCGGCTGGGTTGCTGGAGCTCTGTGTTCTGTATAGAGTTGAACATTCCAGACCTAGGACACAAAAGAGGCTGAGTATGCAAAACACAGCTCTCTGGGGAACCTGCAAGCCTGCAGCCAGAGAGACATTCCAGTTTTCATCCAGTGTCGACTCGAGATGTGTACCGAGCATTCTTGGAAGTCAACTCCCACTATTCATCTTATCTGGCATATCAATAATTTTGGCAAAATCATCTGGCCACTGAGGAACAAGTTAATTCTATTTATTAAGATAGGGAGAACTTAAAAGTTTCCATATAGTAACTGCATGTTAGTATGGAGTGAGAAGTCAGAGCAAGACTATCTCCCCAGATGATGGCCACAAACAGCTTATGTATCCAGCACAGGCGGCAGGAAGTGGATTCAATGAACGTCCACGCAACAGATACAAATGATGACAGCCACGAGATCAGGCTATAACCTGTGAGCTGATTTCCCTGACCGGTTGGATTACCTTTCTTTTCAATGGCTTCCACGAGCTTGATAAGAAGCGGTGGAGCAACGTCAGGGGGTGCGAACTGCTCTGCGAGGTCCGGGAGAGTGGAAGCTGCAAACAAAAGCAATCCTGCGGTTATGCTTGATTGAGGGTAATCCAGTGCGGTCAACAGCAGTGAAGACGATCCCAACACGAGGTCACGGACTGCAATCAGGACAGCAGCAAACTCAGGCCAGGACAAGAGAGTGCCTGAGCGCGGCCTGTGTTTAGAAGCCTCCTCTCAGGCCACCACCCTCCAGCGCTGCCTCTTCCTATGAGATGAGCTGCCTGGGGGACCCACCTGCTGCTCCTCTCCTAGGACACGATCAGAAGGCTCCCCAGAAGCCCAGATTCCCTGCCTCAGGCCCACCCTTCTGAGCGCAGACCTAGCTCCTGCAGGCCCCGCTGGCCCGAGGCATGGGCTGGGGTGGAGGGGAGTGGGCTCAGGATGGAATGGAGTCTGGCTGCGCAAGGTTCCAGCGGCACGGGGCCAAGCCAGGTGTGGACCAGCTCTCCACATGTCACCACGCTCTCAGGCAGAACTCGGAACCCAAGAAATCAAAATTCAAATCCAGCTTCCCGGTCATCGTGAAGATATAGCTGTCAATGTAGGAGGATGGAACCGCTTTTATCAAACCGTCTGTTAATGTGATTTTAACTTTCAAATATTCAGATGCAAGTTGCTCGGGCCTCCTTTGCGGTTTGCCCCAGGCTCCACAAATGCCAAGGTGGGTGTACTATCAAACACAAAGCAGGTACAAGTCCCCATGGGCCTGCTATTGAAATGCCTTTATTGGCTTACACATGTTTTGGTCAGTTAATATCTTAACACATGTGATACTGTCACAAACTGTTCTTTCCATGCTTTTATTTACATGTTTTACCAAATGATAACAAAAGAAAAAAAATCTAACTGGGTGACACACATAATGTCCTTCAACATTTGATAACTGTATTTTTCACTCCAAAAAAATATATATAAATACCTTTGTCATAAGATACCAGAAGAGGGAGCTAAATATACGCACCTCAAGTGTCTCAAAATGCAAAATATAGGTAAATGACAGTCTTTATGAAAATACCTAGCTGTGCAGTCTATCAGCAACCCATAAATCACTTTTAGACATTTAAGGTTCATGGCTGTGTATGTACTCTCACATAGTTTATATAATCTAAGAGTAAATATTGACAATTTTGTTTCAGTGAGATTTCAGTGGGGTGACTTTTAAAGCCAGATATCATGTTAAGCAAATTTCTAATGCAGCCCATCTTTCTAATAGTGAGATAGCACAGAAAAACAACAGGCTCACAAGACAACAACAGTCAAGCAAGATTATGTTACACTTTGAGCTCAGAAAATTAAGTATTGTTTATGTGATTTTTGGAAACCCAGAGCCTGTAGTATAAGACCCTTCTATTCCCTGAGAGAGTAACGTGATTTTGCCACCTAACTCTATTAGCCATACCAACTACCGAGGATAAAAGGAGAAGAGGTACATTACGGAAGAAAATCCGATAGCAGCACTCTCCAGAAGAACTTGCTGTGAAAGTGGAAATGCTCTATTAGCTGTGCTACCCAGCAAGTGCTCTGAGCACGTGGAATGTAACTGCTGCAACGGAGGATTTAAAATGAAACAGCTGTAAATGACTACGACCACAGTCCTGAAGAGCACAGATCCATAGCCTGAACAAGGGCAAGTTTCGTCAAAAGCACATGAAAGATTCCTGAGCTGATTTCGTACTACAAAGACCCCACTATAAAGCCAGCCCTGAGCACCCAGCACTGGTACATGGGACTCAACAACGTCTGAACACAGGGCACATAAGGTTTACCACTGAGTTTCCTGGGCCACTTTGTCCTACTGCAACAGCACCTGAACATACTTTGCATTTCATTAAAGCAGGGCAGGCACGCTACTGACTCGCCAGTCACGATGCAGAAAGCTGAGCGGGAACTTCATCTCACCTGTGTTTC
>SJYX01011487.1:199810-245329 GCA_006410675.1 Oreotragus oreotragus
AAAAAAAAAAAAAAAGTTGGCAACCAAAGATGGAATTGCTTAATAAAAGTTTATCTTCTCCCAGAATCTTATCAACATGATCATTTCTGCAAGCAAATATGAAAGTTAAATTAAGTGATAATTAAAGATTTCACCTAACTGTGGTTGAAATGTGCACCCAACAGTTGTTATATTACTGGGCTGGCAAATACTACATATAAAACTCTTATTTCTTCACTTCAGTTTGAAGGAGGGAAAAAAAAAAATCTTTCCTAAGTCCTTTCAATGTTTCTTTGGCAAAACATGGTAGTTTGCTTTCCATATCCTGAGATGCAAAGTATCATCTCTTTCACTCATACAAGGGCAATGTGAAGTTTCTAAAAATCACTCTGATGACTATCAGGTATCTGTAACAACACCTTTCTCAAAGTACACTCCAGAATATTTCAAAAAGGAAAATACTAGACGTATGCAGTAGGAAGTACAGGTCCTCCTTTGTAACATATCGAGTGAATTTATCACTGCATCTTTTTTTAATATTGAAAAAAGCTTATTACTCAAACGTGTAAATCACTACAACTGATTAAAGTTTTGCAATCCTTTAAAAAGTAAATTTTACAAAGACACAATGTTTTTAAAAATAACAGTGCAAGGATTTCCTATTCCGTAGTGCAATATCTATGATTCAGTCCACTTCCCTTAAAAATATTTAAACACAGGGGATGTGAAAGCTTTACTCAAGAAACTTATGAAGTTCACATATTCTACTTTGAGTATTAGGATCAATTCACAGTGAAAGTCTAAAGAGCATTTTAAAGGAAAGTATTATTTCAACAATCCTAAAATTAACTATTCCTTTAGTTTTATTAAATACTCAAGGTCAGTATTTACACCTCTGTTAGATCCCATTTTAAAGAATTTCAGCAGGAAGTGACAGCTGCTAAGAAGTACCAAATTTGGCAAGTTCTTCGAAAAGTCCTTGATAAAGGACATCATGCAGGTCAATAAACTACAACATAATGGAACTCATATACACACACACACAATATAGAGGTCATATATGGTGACCATTAAACAAAATGCAAATTAGCAGAGCGTAAGCCTCATCAAGTTCACATATAAAGTCTCATTTGATTTCACCTTACAGACAGGTTTGTATGCCTGAATGAGGAATGCGTTTTGGTTTTTGAATCCTGCTGTAGTCAGGGTAACCAAGTCTATTCTTAAAGCTGGGTGACTTTTAGATTCCTCCACCATAAGCCAAGACCAGTGTTTCACTTAGCTGAATCACTTTTCATCAAGAGAAATCAGTATTACTTAAAGAGAAAGAAGACAAGAGAGAACAGCAGAAGGCTCTAAAAGTGATGATGAAGCCAAGATGCATTTTGTTTAAAAGAAAAAAGAGGAATCGGCCTTTTACAGAAACACCAAAGAACTAGTCATACTGTTTAAGAGCCCACTCATTGGAAAGACTGAGGGCAGGAAAAGGTGGCGACAAAAGGAGGAGATGGCTGGACAGCATCACCGACTCAATGGACATGAGTCTGAGCAAACTCCAGGAGACAGTGAAGGACGGGGAAGCCTGGCGTGCTGCAGTCCATGGGATCGCAGAGTCAGATGCCACTGAGCGACTGAACAACAAGAAGCTAATGAGCTAGGTGTCCCAGGCTGTAGAAAAGAATTCTCGAGGACACATCAGTCCGTCAGTTCCCTCACTCAGTCGTGTCCGACTCTTTGCAACCCCATGGACTTCAGCACACCAGGCTTCCCTGTCCATCACCAACTCCCAGCGCTTGCTCAAACTCATCAGATGCTGCATTTTCCACTCGTTCTATTTCCCCCGCTTTGCCCTGGGGACAACCAATCTCATGCAACAGAAGAGAGTCTTCCCTCCCGACGGAGGCCCTTCCCAAATCACTAACATGGACAGGCCTGAACAGTCCTTGGGCGCCAGTGGTGTGTGGGAGACAGTGGCATTCCTCACGTTCAATGGTGCCAACGCCGCTACAAAGTGCAAGATGAAACCAGCACACAGCTGCACCTTTTGGAGGCCTTCTCCATAAAAAAAAGATATTTTAGAATTAGGGCCTGGCAGGGACGAATGGAAAATTTAAGCTGAAATTCTGGGACTCCAGAAACGGCCCAAGCCAAGTATTTCGTTACTGATGGAAGCAGCTTGGAAGTACATAAAAAACTGCCACTTACCTTTTAAAATGTAGTACAAATAAACAGAAAAGAAAGTATATGCAAAGTGTGGATCAATATTAAATCAAGATGCTTGCCTATTAACTGTTGCTCAATCAAAACTTTTTTCCACCTGGAACAATCTCTCTCATTCTTTCAAATGAAAAATGGACATTCTGGTAGGCTAAAATATAACAAATCCCAATAATACTTTTCTTAAATAAACCTTATAAGCACATTCATACTTTATGCTTATAATGGTTAGTACTCTGAATGTTTAAACTTCTCAAGTTCTCTGGGCAAAGCTATAACAAATGCTGGCTAAGGCAATGCAGAAAAAAGCTAAACAAAACAAACAAACAAATTCCACAAAAATAAAATAATCATGAGTTCCTTAACTTTGTAACTCTTAATGAGCAGTAGAGAAATTACTAAAAGCACAACTTTAAAGCCAAAGAGACCTGGGTTTTAATCTTGGTTTTGCCACTTACTGAGTATACTCTTGGGTATGTAAATTTAACTTGAACCCCAGTTTCTTCACCTGTAAAATGGGAATAATTTTAAGTGTAGCAAGGATTAATGAATAATATATAAAGAAACATGGGTAAGCACAGTGCCTAGAATGTAGCAAGCACAAACTAATGAATAGCTATTATTAATTTTGAATTATCCATTTAATCTTTTTTATTATTATTCACAGATTTTTAAAATACCCAAAAGCAATAGACAGAATTCTCAACAGTTTTTTTTTTAAGGTGGCAAACAGGAAGCATTTAATTAGAGTAGATAAAAAAATACTCACTATCTTTTCAGAAATCATATCTAAATTATCACATGGTTTTCACTACAGTGCACTTTTTCCCTGTAAGGACTATCTATTTGAGATAGTGTGCTTCAGTTTTCTGAATGTAAAGGAAAGATGTGGTTGGAATGATACTGAACTTGGTGGAAACTAGGATTTTTCTTTTGGAGTAGGAGGAAGAAAAAAATATGAGCAACTGAAAATGGGAGTAGAAAGTAAATATCCAAGGAAATCTTCAGCCATAACTACACTATTTTTAGGCATAACTAGCTGGAGGGAATTAAAGAGTTGTCAACAGATTTAAACAAGAAGTTTGCAAATCTTTTCAGATGCCCTAATTAGTCTTTAATACCTTTACGTTTTATCTTCTCCCATTTATCTCTTCTGCTCCACAGCTGAAAACAGGGATCTGAGATCCTCTGCCCATCTAATTTATTTCTAGACAAGAAACTAGTCCAGGAAACAAACAGCAGGCAAAGACTTTATTAAACATAAGCAGACATTAGTTTCACTTCTGATGGCCTTGGCTGAAGTCTAGGCATTGAGATAATTGACATGCAAGATTACACTTAATCTTTGACAGGCTAGCCTAATTAATTGTGATTCTTATCACCTAAATTGGAGTCTGATTTAAAGATTACCATTTACAGCACATAGCAAATTAAGATGCTGGGCAAGAGATAAATGGGGAAGAGAAAAAGACTTCTCCCTCTCCCCACACAGAAAATAATTTGTAGTTAAGTCCCTAGGATCTGGGAGCCTAATGGTTTATAAGAAACGGTGGGATCCTTTGGTTGGTTGGCTTAGAAAGATTTCATACAAAGTGTGCTGAGAGGCCCCAAAAGGGAAGGAAAGAGAGGAAGAATCGTGTGACTCAAACTCAACGGGCGCTTGACCATTTATTGTGTGAATGACTATTACGGAACATCAGTCAGGAATCACACCTCCACACTAAGCGTTTTACAGACAGGCTTTCACTTATTTTTCATAGCAGTTCCTTACCACCCTCAATTTAAAGGCGAGGAGACTGAGAGAAATGAAGTCATTTAATCACAAACCTCCTGAATAGTGTCCCCGAGTTCAGCTTGGACCTGTTTCTCTCCACCAGGATCTTATTTCTTTTTTTCAAAGACAGAAACCTGTGATAAGTTTCCCCAAATTTTCCACCAAGGCTCCCTAGTTTAAGGGTAACTGTAGCAAGGGATTCACATGTCACACAGTGGATGCTCCCCAAGTGGGCAGCAATAGTATTGATACTTTCTGGTGTCTTCAAGTAAAATGATTCTAGTAATACCAGTTTTTGCACTCCCCACCAAATAAACAAAGGATGTTCAAGCTACCACACGATTGCACTCATCTCACACTCTAGCAGAGTAATGCTAAAAATTCTCCAAGCCAGGCTTCAACAGTACGTGAACCGTGAACTTCCAGATGTTCAAATTGGATTTAGAAAAGGCAGAAGAACCAGAGATCAAATTGCCAACATCCGTTGGATCATCAAAAAAGCAAGAGAGGTCCAGGAAAACATCTACTTCTGATTTTTTGACTATGCCAAAGCCTTTGACTGTGTGGATCACCACAAACTGCGGAAAATTCTGAAAGAGACCTGACCTGCCTTCTGAGAAATCTGTATGCAGGTCAACAAGCAACAGTTAGAACTAGATATGGAACAACAGAATGCTTCCATATTGGGAAAGGAGTATGTCAAGGCTGTATACTGTCACCCTGTTTATGTAACTTATATGCAGAGTACATCATGCGAAATGCTGGGCTGGAAGAAGCACAAGCTGGAATCATGACTGCCGAGAGAAATATTAATAACCTCAGATATGCAGATGACACCACCCTTATGGCAGAAAGTGAAGAACTAAAGAGCCTCTTGATAAAAGTGAAAGAGGAGTGCAAAAAACTTGGCTTAAAACTCAACATTCAGAAAACTAAGATCATGGCATCTGGTCCCATCACTTCAGGGCAAATAGATGGGGAAACAATGGAAACAGTGAGACTTTTTTTGGGCTCCAAAATCACTGCAGATGGTGACTGCAGCCATGAAATTAAAAGACTCTTGCTCCCTGGAAGATAAGCTATGACCAACCTAGACAGCAGGTTAAAAAGCAGAGACATTATCACTACACAACAAAGGTCTGTGTAGTCAAGGCTATGGTTTTTCCCACTGTCATGTATGGATGTGAGAGTTGGACTATAAAGAAAGCTGAGCGCTAAAGAACTGATGCTTTTGAACCGTGGTGCTGGAGAAGACCCTTGAGAATCCCTTGGACTGCAAGGAGATCCAACCAGTCAACTAGTTGATTTCCATAAAGGAAATCAGTCCCGAATGTTCACTGGAAGGACTGATGCTGAAGCTCCAATACTTTGGCCACCTGACACAAAGAACTGACTCATTGGACAAGACCCTGATGCTGGGAAAGATTGAAGGCAGGAGGAGAAGGGGACGACAGAGGATGAGATGGTTCGGTGGCATCACCGACTCAAAGGACATGAGTTTGAGCAAGCTCCAGGGGTTGGTGATGGACAGGGAGGCCTGGTGTGCTGCAGTCCATGGGGTAGCAAAGAGTTGAACATGACTGAGTGACTGAACTGACCAAATAAATAAGCCAGTACATTGCCCCTCCCTAGAAAATACCCTGAACTTCAGATCCTGATGGTCCTAAAAAGAAAACAATGGGGGCCCCGTTAATAATATGAGGGAGATGGGGGCTCCAGGTGAGTCATACTCGCTCTCTCACAGGGGCAGGGTGGACCACGGAAGCACACCCTTCTCTCCCACTTTCATCTGATAATAGATTTCACGGTCAAGTGCAAAAAAAGTAAGAAATGCTCTATGTAGGCTCTTTCATGAAGCTTGAGAGGCACCAACCTTATAAGAATCGAAGGATCCTCTTATCAGGAGAGGGCTAAGAGAAGCCGAACAGAAAGATACTACTGGGGAAACCGGAGGCCAGAATGAAGCATCTCAGTGGAGGCTGGAACTTCATAACTAACAGGACATTACCCGACCAAGGAGAGCATGCAAAGGGGTCTCCGGCCAAAGAGGCAAAGCTGTCCAGCAAGGCCGTTTTAAGAAAGCCTGGATGGAAATCAGAGGAAAGAACCACGAGATTCAGTCCAGTAACTAAAGAGAGCAGGGCTTTTTCTCTGACAATTTTGAACATGCCAGAAAGAACTGTACAGTGAATGTGGATATCCTAGATTTTATTATTAACGTTTTACTATATTTAATTACATATCTTTCCATCTGCCTGTTTTACTTTTTTGGATCAATTTCAAAATAAGTTGCAGAAATCAGCTGCCATGGACTGAACCACATCCCTCCAAATTAATATGTTGAAGCCTTACTCCCAACGTGATATTTGGAGATGCAACCTTTGGGAGGTAATTAAACTGAGATAAAATCATAAGGGTGGGGGCCATCATGATGGGATTAGTGCCCTTGTAAGAAGAGATACCAGAGAGCCCCAATATGTGCTAAAGTCACTCCAATAATGTCCAACTCTTTGCGACCCCATGGACTACAGCCCTCCAGGCTCCTCTGTCTGTGGGATTCTCCAGGCAAAAATACTGCAGTGGGAGGCTATTTCCTTCCCCAGGGGATCTTTCTGACCCAGGGATCGAACTCACATCTCTTAACGTCTCCTGCATTTGCAGCTGGGTTCTTTTTACCACCAGTGCCCCCCAGTATATGAGAACACAAAACAAGCTACTGTACACAGTCCAGGAAAGGGCCCCCGCCAGAACGCAACTACACTGGCACCTGGATCTCAGACTTTCGGCCACACGACCTGAACTGAGAAACTACTTTTTGTTCTTGCTATTTAAGCCACTTTGGTATGGTATTTTGTCATGACAAACTGAGCCAACTAACACTACACCCAAAGAGAGGAAAGAAGCTATAAATCTAGGCGGGGGTGGGGGTGTGGGATGGGAATCAATGCCAAATACCAATTCCATAGGTATTTAGTAAACGTCCTCTGTGTCAGATAGAATAGTCCCCATGGCAACCATCTGGGGCAGTGCTTCCTGAACTTTAATGTGTATTAATAACCTGATTCAGTAGATCAGAGTGAGGTTCGGGATTCTGCATTTCCAGCAAGCTCCCAATTGATACCCAGCTGCTGGTCCTCAGAGCACTCTGAATAGCAAGGATTGGGCCCACCAATCGGAGAGAGAAAATCCAGATCACTGTGGGAGACAAATTCTCAACAATTAACCTTCACACACTGATAACTTGCCGCTTAAATTGCCCTGGGCTTCGCAGCCTGATGTTACACCAGATCCCATAGCCCAATATCCAAATATGTGTCAGGCAGGTGATGGGTCTGGCTTTCAATTCTAATTAGATCTGCCATCATACCCAATTAGGGGCTTCCCTGGTGGCTGAGAGGTTAAAGCGTCTGCCCACAATGCGGGAGACCTGGGTTCAATCCCTGGGTTGGGAAGATCCCCTGGAAAAGGAAATGGCAACCCACTCCAGTATTCTTGCCTGGAGAATCCCATGGATTGAGGAGCCTGGTGGGCTACAGTCCACGGGGTTGCAAAGAGTCGGACACAGCTGAGCGACTTCACTTTCACTCATACCCAATCAGATATCAGAAGAGAGAGATGAGCATTCTTCTTCTCTTCCAAGGCTAAGGATCACCAGCAGAACGGAGACCAAGGTGTGATCTTATTACTGTTGCTCTGTGCCTCTGTGTACCATCGTGTGGGAAGAGATCCCGTGAGTCACAATGTGCCCAAGGTCCCACAGACGTTCAGGCCAAGGGCTAGAATCCAGTCCTGATGCCCACACAAGAGCTTTCCCTACCTTGCCACATTCAGAGGACTCAGCTTGTTAAACTGCAGGGTGGGTGGGAGGGAGGAAGGTGAGGAAACATTAGAAAAGCTGACTTGACAAGTTACTCCTACTACAACCAGTGGTTTCTATGTACTGAACAATTAGTGTTGGAAACTGCTCAGCACTTGATGCGCTTCACCTCATTTAGTGTGCAGAACTTTGTGTGGTGTTATGATTGTCCCCATTTTACAGAGGAGGAAACTGAGGCCAAGTTCAGCACGTTGGCCATAAAACCACTCCATGAACCTCATTTCCTCCTTACGCAGACACGCCGCATATGCCCTTCTGGAGGTTACGAGCCACGAGAAGCAGGTGGAAAGTCCTTGCAGGAAGCCAATGGTACAGCACGTGCCAACAGGAGGCACCCACAGCTACCCCTTTACTGACAAGAAGTGCGACTGTTCAGCCTGAACTTGGACTAGAGGGCCAGCTTCTCACCATCACCTCAGCTTTATCAGGACTGAACCGTCGCCAGTCTACTCAGCCAGGCTAAATATTTTCAGAACAGCATTTATTAAATGTTTTCTCATAAGGCTAAACTAAGCACATTCTTCCCCAAGGATGTAATGGGTTTTATTTAGCTAAATATAGCTGACTAACTTATCTTTCTGCAAGGTACAGATGGACTTATTTTGGTTAATCATCAGATGGGGAAAGGGTCCGGCAAATAATTTACCAAAAAAAAAAAAAAAAATTAAAGATTTACATAGTAACTTATATTTCAAAGAGTCCAAAATGAAATATTAATGTGGTATGCCTGCTTAATGAGGATAAGGAGTTAAAATGCTCATGATCAAAGAGGCAGAGAAAAGGAAAAAGATGATGTGTCCACAGGATTAGAAAGAAAACGGTGAGAAAGACAAGGGACCTGAAAATAACTGAATAGAAATACCCTGCCAGCTAACAGAGAAAACTAAGCAAGGAAGAGATAATTTAATCATGCTTTTTGATTAAATTTTTTTTAATCACAGAAAACTAAGCAATTCATATATACAATAAAGGATAGCAACTGTGAGATAAAAGCAAACACAACCATTAACAATTGTGTGAGGAATCAAGAGTTTTTAAAAAATAGAGTGATACTTTTACTACCTCAGACAAATGTGAGTAATTCTGGTGGGTTAATAAATTCTCCATTTTCACAATGTACAACAATCATCTGTGAAATGAACACAAGGCTATTCACCCCTCAGCTAAAGAAGTCCATGGACTTGTTCTGGATATAATTTTCTTTTTAAGGATAACAACTTTAGATGGGTCAGTATTGGCAGCAGTGGGATCCTATCATTAAATTCTCAAAAAAGCACAGGGTAATAAATAGTACTATGCTACAGAGACTTAATTGTGCCAGACCAATCTACCATTTTCTTTTCCCCTAAACTGTGACTAAAAAAAAAAACCCAGAAAAACGAGAAACAAAAAAACCAACTGGGTTGGTCCTACAGATCAAACAGAAGCAAAATATAAAATGAATTAACTACAGAAAGAAATCTGACTACGTTCCCAAAAAAGAACGGAAGTGAGCTAAAAAATATAATTTTTTTTTAGGTATATTTTCAGTAATTGCTTAAAAGTCAGCAAGGACAACATGGCTTTGTCAAATATTATAATACGTGGTCAAAGAAAAGGAGTGAAGTAACAAGTTAAGCTTAACCCAGATACAGAAGTATTCAGTCATTCTTATCAACATCTTAGATTAACAGAAAATATACTGGTAACAATTTGTAGGTATCGCCGTGTTTAAGCGTCCCAGTGAAAAGTGAGACTGGTCAGAAAAACGCTGGTCTCCTACAACTGAAAGACCTGTGACGTTGTCATGAAGCCGCCTGTCTTAACCACCAGAACCACCTGCGCTCCACGCTGTCAGCATTCTGTCTTAAAGGCGAGTGACAGGGCCTGTACCACAGGAACCCGTTGTGTACATTTTGTTCTATTAGATTAGGCCTCAGTAACTTTATGAATTATGAGCTGTCAACTACTTTTTCATCTGCTATAGAATATGCTTCTTAGAAATTGTGGCTATAAATAAGTCAACAGATGTTTTTTGCTGACTTCAACAGGAGCTTTTAAAAGGGGCTAAACCTAAGCGAATTAATCCAAAAGGCTGCAGAAGGTTTCCCCCTGTTGGCCACTTGTTGCATTAGTCTTTTAAAGACTAAAGTCTTTCATTTCAGCCTGTAAAATACTTTCTGGGTATTACTTGAATGTACTCTATTAAAGAACCTGAAAATTAGGGTCTTAAAATACATTGCCAGACTTTTTTTGACTTCTGTTAAAAAAAAAAAACAAACACTATTACAAGATTGTTACTGTATCATATGAAAAACCCAGAAGCCACTGTGTCACAGTAAGGAAAAAAAAAAAAAGACAACAGGCAGGAAATGAGTTCTAGATCTGTCAATAATATATAGGGAACTTTGGAAACGATATTTAATACCTCTGGGTCTTCACTTCTGTATCAACGAAGTGGTAAGGATTAGATAAGTTCTAAAGTAACTACTAGTCCTTATAATTCCATGATTTGAAGATAAAAGTCAAGGAGATCATACGCCCAATATAAAATACTAAATCGCACTTAATCATAAATTACTGTAAAAATAACTCTATATTCCAGTTAGCCACCATGTTGCTACACATCTGACAAAAATCTCAGGTACCTGGGAGATGGCTGGTGTTGGCCCCAAGCAAAAACTTACTTCAAATAACCGGGTGGGGAGTAAATTAAATAAAGTAAGTAGGAAAATGGCAACATTTAGTTGTATTTCATTCTTACACTTTAACCCATCATTTCTAACAGAGGAGGGGAAACTTTTTTGAAAGTTTTTAAGTGAGATATAAACGTCCACTTTTCCAGAATGAATAGTAAATTCTAAAAGAACTAAAATCTCTCTCCCGTTCCTGTAAGTGGGTCCAACGGAAGACTACTAACCACATGTTCTTAAGTGTACTCCACGGTCACTGCTGCTGCAAGTCAGGGAATCTAACACTGACTGGTTTCTATCCAGCAGTCTCCGACCTTTGTGGCACCAGAGGCTGGTTTTGTGGAAGACAATCTTTCCATGGACAGGCAGTGGGGGTGTTTGGGATGATTCAAGCGCATTTTAATTCTATTACTATCACACCAGCTCCACCTCAGATCATCAGGCATCAGACTGCAGAGGTGGACCCCTGCTATATACCACGATTTAAGGGAGCAGAGGTGGGGAGGGAAGATCATGAAATTAAGAGGGAGGGTCAGGCCAAGTGAGGAAGGGAGGGGAGGAGTGAGCAGTCACTGGCTTACACGCACATGCACACACACACACACCCTGAGTTTCTGAATTAAGGTGCTTGTAAACCCAGTTCCTTTCAACATCTTGAGATTTCTGACCAAAGCACACTGGGCTCCAGAAAATGGGAGTCCATGCAAAATCAGCTTGTGATCTATGCTGTGCACTCAGTGAATACAAACGTCAGTGATAAAACAGGTGAAGGGACAGGATTAGATGCCCAGAGGAAACTGCCCTGTTTCCCAAATCCTAGATCTTTGTAAGTTTACCCAGTCCCCTCTGGACTTGGGGCTTGCCATTCAGTCATTTGAAAAATGATACATTTTCAAAAATGTGGCAGTAGGAATAATCCCAAATCACACAAGGTCAGGAAAAAACCACTCAAGACTGCTTAGTAGCCGAGGCTCTCGTCACCACGATAGTAGTATTAACAAAGGGTAACACTTATGATGTGCCAGATACTGTGCTGTCATTTTACTGAAATTATCTGATTATGAGGAATGTTCTATCAGTATTCTCATTTTACACAGAAGGAAACGGAGGTTCAGAGAGGTTAAGAGCTCTGCCCAGGCTCACACAGCTGTACCAGTCAGAGCCAGGACTTAATTGAGAGGGGTTATCTGGTTTGGAGAACCAACCAGCAGTTCTCTTGCAAGGGTTCTTCTGTTCTGTCACTCCCCTTGAGGACACAGGGCACATGGCTTCTTTAAAGACTGCACCTTTTATTGTCTACTCTGGAAACTGGTACAGCCAAGAGTCAGAACCACAAAGGAAAAAAACAAAAACGCAAAGCTGTCTCGAGTTCTCCCAAGGACAGACCAGGAAAGCAGAGAACAGCTGCTCAGGAATAGCACCCCCTGCTGGCCCATGTCCCTGGTAACCATGTGTTTTGAATTGTATGACATTCTACAGGATGTTGAGCATAGGTGCTCAAAGGAGAGAAACCCTCTCCAGGCATGGGGACCACCAGTCCTCTCCACTGCTGAAATCCATGGCGTGAGACAGACTATTTCCAAGGTCCTGTCTTTGAGTAAGTGACGATTCATTTTGGAAAAAAAGACATAGATATGCATACATGAAATGGAATCCAACAGAATATGCAAAATAGTCATTGAGTTTATAGAAACTCAGAGAAAGAAGAGGCTTTCAGTACATTTAATGTGCTTAGTTCCTCAGTCGTGTCTGACTCCTTGTAACCCCAGAGACTATATGTAGCCCACCCAACTCCTCTGTCCACAGAATTTTTCAGGCAAGAATACTGGAGTGGGTTGCCATTTCCTACTCCATGTACCTTGAATGGTGGGGTCCAAATGTAAGCCATGTTGGTTAAAATTTTCTACTAGCCACATTACCAGCAAAAAGACACAGGTGAAAGTTTAATCTTCTATTTAGTACTATATATCCAAAACAGTATTTCAACATATGATCAGTATAAAAGTTATTAATGAGCTATTTGACAATTTTCATTTCTCTTTTCATACTCACAGCTACATTTCCATGGCTCAGGGTGACTGTGAAACATGTGGCTGGTGGACCCTGTACTGGGAAGCACAGCCCAAGGACAGCTTTCAACTTATCTTCATGTGAATTTGGTAATCTGCAAAAGATGTTAGCTGTGGGATCAAAACTAAAAAATAGACAAAAAAGAAATATATTCCTTAGATCCCCAAAGACCAAACAAGAGTTCGGAGTTTTCTGTTCTTCTTTACTCATTATTGTGTGTAATGAGTACAACCAGCTTTAACCCTACTGTGAAGGCACTGAGTCCAGGTTGACTGGGAGGCGAGGGTGCCTGCAGAGTTCATTATACACTAAGAACCTTTTGGAATATGAGACAGCAGATGCCTGGTGTCCATCACAGTGCCTGGCCTGGGGTCAGGACCTGAGGCCAGACCTGTAAGCCGGTTCTTCAGAAATGCCCGTGATTAGTGAAACTGCCTCATCTGGTGGCTCTCCATCTGCTACTGGCTACCCTTAGAATTTGCATTTTGTGTGTCTGGGTGCCTCCTGTTAGAAACAGGTGGCTGACTGCAGCTGACAGAAGCTTCCATTATCTGGGAAAGGCTGCTACAGTCCAGCTATTAAGTCAGAAAACCTGAAGTCTGGTTAGGTTCACATCTTGACAGCGTGAGCTGCATTAATTTCATTTATAAAATTAGGGTTCATTAACATGTCTGATATTTGCTGCAGGATAAATAAGCAAAAGTCAAAACAAAAGGATGGAGGTAGAAATGTCTACCTCCTCTGATGGGCAGAGACAGGCACCGTAGAGAGCACTCCTTCTGATAAGCTGGCCCAATGTGTTACCCAGCATCTTTATAGTCAGTCTCTTAATACACTGACTCTTTTCAGAAGGTATAATTTAATGTATCCATTCTTATAAAACCTTGGAGACTAAGCCCTATGGGTTACAACAGTAAATGTCTTCTGGGCTTCAAACTTCAGCTAAAACATGGGGCTGTGAACAAGGGTGGAGACACTTAAGGCACAGACTGAACTGTCCGAGGCCGTCTCTTCTGCAGCAGGTGTCCACGCCGCCTGCTTCTAGCCCTAAAACTTGACTTTGTCCCAGTACATGGAACATGATGCTTCAATTCAGCTCCTGACACTTAAAAAAAAAAGTTTCACAGCTCAAGTATCTGCTTCCAGTTTGATCCCAGAAGAGAAGCTGTTTCCTTTAGAAAGTCAAGCTGCTATTGTTTTCTCCAAATGTGAAATGTTTCACGGGTAGCAGAGGCTGGAAGAGGCAAGCAGCTCCAATTCAGATGATATGATAACATGAGAAAAAGCTCCAAGGTGCCGAATCAAGATTTCTCATGCAGGAAAGGCAATGAAAAAAGAATAGAAATCTCCAGTGAGTGTGTCTTTCTGAGCCCTCTGGGCTCTTTCTGGCATAAGGTCTACAGGGCTGAAGGCAGCACGAATTTCCGAACTGCCTGAACTTCTAAGCAAAAGTCTGCATGAGCTGGCTCCTTGAAAGGCAGCTGAGCCAGAGTTCTTCAAGGTAGCATGGCTTTTGAGGTGTCAGTGTGAATGGTTTCAGGGTTTGACTCTACAGGTGAAACCCTCGTATAATGTGCTTTATGGTGGCAATACCCAGGAAAACTGGCTGAAGAGTATGGTCTGTAAAACTAGGTCCACAACACCTACACTGAAGAGCTAGGAGATTCATTTCAGCTGCAAACTCGTATTTCCAAAAAGGGGCTCAAGATCATGAAGAGAATATAGGTTTGGGGAGATCACTCCTGGAATGTGCCCTAAACTCACTGTACAAGGACACAGAGGATATGATCAAGGGGTCCCTGTCACCCCAAATGTTTAAGAAATCTTGTTCTACGAGGACCATTGGAAGATAAAACTCTGGACAGATTACAATCTATCTGAGGTGCTTAATTAAGAAACCTTAGGTACTTAATGAAAGAGCAGTCACTTTAGAATTAGTTTGACCCGGGTTCAAATGACACCTCTGCCTCTCTTCCACCAGGTGGTGTCTCTAGGGCAGGGGACTGGAGCAATGATGATAATCACTGGACCCCTGCACTTTGTGAAGTGCCTGATACATAAAAGCCTTTTAGTGAATGAATGCTGGACTCCTCTAAGTTGACTCTTGCTGGATCTCAGTTTTCTTAGACATAAAACTATAAGGAGTGGATTATTTCTAAGATCTTTTCAAGTGCTCTCAGAACAATGGTTGAGAACTGAACTAGCTGTTTGAAAATAACTGAGCAACTGTGTTGTGTATTTCTGTTAACAATATGTTAAAATACCTAATGTAACATATCACCAAAATTTTAACAACCATAAATAATGATCTTTCCTTACGCAGCACTTGAAGATGGTATATGAATAACTCAGAGATTACTGATGAACAATAAAATGATGTTATGGTGTTAGGAAAAAAAAAAAAGAAACAAAACTCTAAGTAACACCAGATACAGTAAATGTTTGAAAATGTCAATTAATGTGTTCTGCAAAAATTGTCTAACAAAGGAAGGAGAGTGCTGCTCTGCAAGATGCAAGTAAAAGTATCATAACTTCAGAGTAGTGAAAGCCCCCTTCCCCATCCTACCGACTACCACACTCTATCACTCCTTTTTAGATCTTCCACAGATAATAAACCAAAGGCATTAGGACCAACTTAAAATTAATAAAGGCCAGGCCTGTATTAATGGATTGGTCGCTCATGGTAAAATCTGCACTTCAGCAGGCTACTTGGTAGATGAGAGGGGGTGAAACTTGTGGGTAGAGGGACTTTGTGACCTCTCCCGATGAAGACGCAGCTTCCCCTGTCAGTCTATCACGTTTCCTTGAGCTATGAGCCCCTATACTTGCTCCTGTAATTCAAGATACTGGCGAGGAGAGAGATGACAGGATGTGGAGGTGAGCGGGGCCTGGCTGGCCCGGCAGCAACCCCCCACCTCAGACTAGAGACCGTGCGGCGGTCCACGTCCCTGAGTGCCCACCCGAAAAGCGACCAGGCTGCGCCGAAAAGCACGCCTGCCTCTCCCCGGTGTGGCCACGGCCTGCGGAGCACAAGCACTGGTGTAACCCCGAGCCGGCCGGGTGGACGCACTGGCCTTCTTCAACAGGGCAAGGCCTAAACCGCCGGAAAACCAGGGGCCTGTCCTGACACCTCCACCTTCTCCTCCTAAACCTGTGTCCTGCTTGGCAAACGTTTCTTCCCCCATCATCCCGCTCTCTTGCTAACCCTCCTCCCTCAGCCCTGAGACCACTCAGGGCCCCACAGTCTCTCGCATCATCCACCCCCTCCACCCACCACCCCCACTCAGAAACCAGTCTTCTAGGAAAGGTCTGATAATCACACTGAAACGGAAGTTAACAAAGCTTTCTGTGTCATATCAGAGGGACAGGGCTGATTTTAATAGGGTCTGCGGCAAAATTCGTCTACAGAAATTCCAAGCATAATCTTCTCTGAAAACACACACCCACTTATACGGTCCTTTAGTACTTTGCTATGAATGAATCATCAGAACCCGTCTAATTAAGATCATTAAAATGCTCGGGATCTCGGTGGGTGTGCAAAGCTGAGACTGGATGATCACTGAAGACACCCAACCATCCTCGCTTAGTGCTTCAGCAACAATCCACTTCACACCACAACAGTAAAAGTAAGAAGGATAACAGTAATGCCTTCCATGTCTAGACGCTTTAAAAGATTACAAAACGAGTTCATATGTGTTTGTTTTCGAGATCCTCAAGAGAGAAACTAGATAAAGAAAAAAAGCAGAGGGGAGTGGTCAAGGGGGAGAAAGACCAGGTTAATAAATAAGTTCAGGATGTTATCATTTAAGACCAGAAAAACATCTAGTTGGGGTCATCAAAGTTGTTTTGAAAGATATGCTATGTGGAATAAACAGATACTATTTTTAAAGGTTTCAGTGTATACGCCCCTATGAGTTCAGTGTCCCACTACTTGCAACCAAGTACTTCAGAGAAAAAGAGTAAAACCACACCACAGAAGCACTCAGTCACCAAGCCTGCAAAGCCCACGACTTCGTGGTTTTTTAAAGATGTTATCTGCATTTTAATGAGAAATGGCTTGCAGACCAAAGTTCCAAGCACCACTCTTGGGAATTTTGCAAAGCATAAATAACACTCCAGCCAACCGCAGAACACTGATGAACGTATACATTATAATCTCTCCATTCCAAGAGTGGTAGAAGACCTCGGACACCAATGCTAAAAGGCTGCTTCACCCCGGCGGCCAGCATGTTTCTCTGCGGCCCTCAATTTCTGAGTTACAAGAAGCAGTGCAGGGTGGATGAAGTCAGGCTGGGATCCTAAAAGAATGCTATGAAAGTAGTGAAGCTGAGAATCAAAATGAAGATATATACAATCATTATGAGCAAGCTTAAGCATGTTCTCCAACCCCCATTACCATTATAAAATCACTGACCCATTTCCCCCAAGGAGTGTTTCACAGAACATGGCTTCAAATTAATGCTTGGTCCATTAGGGTCAGGAAGAAGTAGCTAACTAGTGACATTTGTTTAATCCATTGCTAAAGGAGATGGTGAGGCTGCATCAGAGGCAGACCCGGATAAAGATGCTATTCGCATATAGCTTAGTCAAGAATGAATACCTCCAAAGACTCCGGAAAAGCCCTGAATTCACCATTTGTGCCTGTCCAACACCAGCTTCCCTTTATCAGCAAGAGTGGGCCATTCCCTCCACATCCGTGGCATGGAAAAATCTTTATCCAACGAAACTTTCAAGAGTACTATTATGTGAGTACTTTGCAAATCAGGGGCTGAAACCATTTTCTTTCAGTAATTTTAGAAAATTATATACTGTTTAAATTTCACGCCCCTTATTGAAAAATCTCAGAAGTTAAGCTCTAATGAAATGCTTCTGGAGCCATCCAGCAACACACGTTCCAGTCTAGATTGATTTCCCTTGAAGAAATCTTTCCCTGCCAACAAGTATGGCCTCAGAGCGGCATCGTTTCCATTTACAGTGTAAATCGTGACCAGACTCGTGTCAACTAGGGACAAAGGCGAGAGAAGGATTTGGAGGCTACCCAGGGGAAAATTTAGGAATAGGATTCCAGATCCTCAGGAAACTCTGATTTAATTTAAGACACTGCTTTATTAAAAAAAAAAAAAAAGAATGTCCTTGTTCAATCTACTTGCCTGTATTACATAAAGTTTTAAGACCGAAAAGAAATATGATTGATTGATTATGGGCATGAACCATAGCTAAGCATTTCCAAGGGTCTTCCCTTAAATCACATTAAAATTGTACACAGTAAGTTACAGATGGTGACTAACTCAATTACCAGGCTATTCAGACCAGCACCAAGATAAAGTGAAAGTGAAGTCGCTCAGTCGTATCCGACCCTTTGCGACCCCGTGGACTGTAGCTTACCAAGCTCCTCCGTCCGTGGGATTCTCCAGGCAAGAATACTGGAGTGGGTTGCCATTTCCTTCTGCAGGGGACCTTCCCAACCCAGGGACTGAAGCCGGGTCTCCCGCACTGCGGGCAGACGCTGTAACGTCTGAGCCACTAGGGAGGCCCAATGACTTCAATACTAAGCCAGTGTTCAGGAAACGCTGAAAGTGAAAGTGTTAATTGTCGGTCGTGTCCGACTCTTTGCAAACCCCCCGGGCTTTAGCTCTCCAGACTCCTCTGTCCATGGAATTCTCTAGACAAGAATACTGGCGTGGGTTGCCGTTCCCTTCTCCAGGGCATCTTCGGGACCCAGAGACTGAACCCGGGTCTCCTGCAAGGTAGTCAGATTCTTTACTGTTTGAGGCATCATACACATTATCCTGTCCTTAGAACGCCTGACAAAGAGCCATTTTTTTTTTTAAACTGAAGACTTCACTAAAGCAGTCTTTATAAAGCTACCCTTTTGGATAGAGGTCTCAGATGAAGACACCTTAAGATGATTCTTGCTTTATGAAGCAATTCCAGTATCCCAACACGACATCATTCATTCTCTTTGGACTTTTTTTTCCCTTTCGATTTGGACTAGATGATCCCTATGGTCGTTTTCCAATATAAAATTCCACTCAAAATTCTGTTCAGTAAACTTTCCATTTTCCACCCTGGAGAGGACAAGGGAAAGGAACTGACCACATCAAACACAGCAACATCTAAACAGTGTGTGAGTTTAGAGTTGGGATACAGATCAGTCTTTTGTCAAGAACAAATCTCTCCTGGCCCACTTCCTGTTTGCTGTTGGTGCCAGGAGAAAGGGTGTTCACAGAGCCATCTTCAGAAGTTATGCCCAGCACTGGTGGGTCAACTGCATTAAATCATATCCAAGTGCACAGGCTCCTATTCACTTGTCACATTTATGACCAAATGGCAAGCGTTTCAAAATCTCTCAAGATTCTGGAAAGGTTATAAAAATATGAAAACAAACCCCCAAAATGGGATTTGTGGGAAAATAAAAAGAAGACATTTAACAGCTCTTTCTTGGAATGGCTATTGATGGATTTATAGCTCACTGTTCTCATTCCTCTGACTAAATAAACTTTCCACCTGCTCAGTCCGCTGCTGAGAGAATCTGACTCCACCACAGTAAGTCTGAAGCGTGTGCTTCATTTACCATAAGGAGCTCAGACGAGGCAAATGTGTGCAGCTGGAACTAACTTGTGCCACATTTCGCCCATCCCCCAGCTTGTAAGGATTTCTGCAAACACCTCTGGAATCCCAGCTGTTTTCAGTGAAGAGTTGATGTTGGGAGCATCTTGCCTAATGTACTGAACTATCATCTTATTTAAAATAGGATTCTGAATCTTTTCTTTTTAAAGTAAGGACTAGATTCATTCATTTTCAAGTCAAATAAATGACCCAAAGATAAATTTAAGTTTAACTCTTTTAAAAACAGTCATATTTCACATTGAATGTGCTCCTGAGGCCAGGGGAAATGTTCTTTCCTTTCTGAAAGTTTCTCGCCAAGTACTAACAAACCCAGTTTCTTCCCAAGAATATTTGTTTTCTATCTCGCTGAGTCGAGTTTTAAAAGGGCTGGAACCTTTCACAAGACAGAATAATTCCATTTGCTAGTTGGCGCTTTCTCCAAATCCAGATTGAATCCTATGGGACGCACAAATCCTTGTCTGAAATGTAGGATAAGTGTCATGAAACATACTTGGGAACTGGGAAACCACAGCTCAAAGCATAAACACGAAGATATAAGTGAAGACTCACTTTGAATTAAAACTGTAACAGGGGAAATACCATCAGGCACTAATTCTTTAGCCAAGGAAACAGGAACATTGAAAAGTATGCACATTATCACTAATTGGAGGAGGAAAAATATCAATACGGATAATAATTAGTACCACTAGCAAGAAGGGACAAGGCAAAGAAGTGCACATTTATCCTGAAAGACTGAAACTAGACATATAGTCAATTCTTCCCATCAAAGACTGGGTCAGGTATTACCTATGGAAAACATGCCCACACTAGAAGCAGCAGAGAAGCGGACGCTCAGGAAGGCAGAACAAAACGAGGTGGATTTTACAGCTCCCGTGCTGTCCAGCAGCCGCCACTGGATGGCAGCTGGGTGTCACGTAGGTAAGAAGTGTGAAGATTTAGGATGGGTTGTTCAACATCCCCAACATGCTCTGCCCCACAACCCAAGGCTTCAGGAGATAAAAAGTAGCTCCTCTCCATAAAGAGGCTGAGGACCTCCAGCCTAGAACTGCCTACCTCTGTTCTCACCATCAGCAAGTCCTGCAAAAAAATCCTGATTTACTATAGTATAGAATTGGAAACTGAAGCAAATTTAAACCTCCTAAATAACTTCCAGAATTTTGAAATTCAGAAAACTCTCTCCCTACAGTTTACTATTGAAACATTATCATCCCAAGCCCAGTACAACAAATTGAAACCACATTTTATTCTATTTTTTCTTGTTAACTTGATGGCTTCACCACACTTTTAAATGCTACACATGCCCCTCCTTCTCCCTTGGCATTTGAGCCTTTTTTTCTTTTTGGTGAAATCAGTAATCTCACCAGTGACAAGCTTTGCTTTCAATAAGTCTATCTGCCAACTTAAACAGCATCTCCTAAGGCAACAGAATAATGAAAGACACATGTAGGTACTTGTCCGTCATCAGACACCAACTCAAGTCGGCCTGAAACTGGGTCTGTAATTCTGCTGGTCCTCAGGTTCGGGAAAATGTGCCAAGAGTGGGCCAGCAAGGCCGAGGTCTTAGTCTAAACAGCACAAGAGAGATGCAAGACACTGACTTTTTCCATCTCTGCTGGACTTACTGTGGGACAAGGCACAGCTCTTCTCTTCCACAGGAGATGTCAAGGATTGCTCAAACCCTTGGCAAACGTCAGGATCTTAAGACACCACATCGTGAATTCTGCCTCATTCTTGCCAGTGAACTTGAGGCAGGGCTTTCCGAGCCCAAATGCATGATTCAGCCGGAACATCTCCCAGGTCAGCCATTCCTTCCACACACAGCCAAGGCTCCACCAACACCCCCCACCCCCAGCAGGGTGGGGTACATGCAGACCTCCAGATCTGAGGCCCTCCTTGGAGGACATGAGTCCTCTAATCTCTCTCTCTCTGTCTCTCTCAGTGGTGTCAATTTTGTGCCTTCCTCTGGATAGAGAAAGACTCGATTTTCAAACCTGCAAAATCTGAAAAGTGAAAAGCCTAGAAGTTTTGAAAGAAAGAACAGGAGTTGTTCTAGCTCCTAAGGGAGGCCTCCTCCTTTCTGCAGCTGGGTCCAGCATCCAGAATAGGTGCCTGATGAATCCAGGAACCCGTCAATCCACTCACCCCAGCTCCAACCTAGACTGACTTTGACACACTTCCTGTATTAGTGAATGGCTCAGGAACATTCAGCCTGCTTAGTTCAAATAAGTAAAAACGTCAAGGACCAGTAAGGCTCAAAAAAAGATATATTCATTAAAAAGTTTTTTTAAAAAATATAGGGTTCATTGAAAAACCACCTCGGAAACTGTACACCTTGCATCTGCTGAACCAAGAAAGTCTGGCTCATCTCATGCACAGCAGGGTCACCAGAGACGGCCTGGAAAGGTTTTATCAAGAATACATTACACATTATCAATTATCTATTTTAAAATCAAATCCAGAATTCAGGAATTTTAACTAAGAATCAACTACTTTACAAGAATCTTCCTGGCCAAAAACAAAACAAAACAAAAAAAACCCCTCGACCAAACAAACAATACAAACCCTGCTGCTGCTGCTGCTAAGTCGCTTCAGTCATGTCCGACTCTGTGTGACCCCATAGACGGCAGCCCACCAGGCTCCCCTGTCCCCGGGATTCTGCAGGCAAGAACACTGGAATGGGTTGCCATTTCCTTCTCCAATGCATGAAAGTGAAGTTGCCCAGTCATGTCTGACTCCCAGTGACCCCATGGACTGCAGCCTACCAGGCTCCTCCGTCCATGGGATTTTTCAGGCAAGAGTACTGGAGTGGGGTGCCATACAAAACCCTAAGGCAGTTTAAATGGGATCCTTATCCAAAGGTAACCCATTGTATGCTGAAAGGTTTTGAAGATAAATCTTTAATACCCAAGAGGTGATTACTGTATCAGGAAATTAATCATTTCCCTCCCTTCCCTAGTGCCTCACAGCATCCCAAGGCAACAAAGTTGTTGAGAGCACCAGGTTAATTTCAGTATGTGCATAAAAGGTAAAAACACACACTTCTGATCTGAAAGGACCATTTCGGATATGAATTAGGTTTCATTTAGCTCTGTGGTGCTGGTAAGCAGATTTTGAAATTGCGTACCTAACTTCAAGAATCCCAGAATCAATTTGAAATCCCCAGCAGCACTGCTTTTCAGATTACTTCTGGGAGCAGAAGGCTGGGGACACACCAGCACTAGCGAAATGAGGCTCTCCCAGTGTGGCTGAATGCCAATACAGGAAGTCTCTGACTTACATATGAACTGTGTTTTCCAAGCTCATTTGTAAGTTGGTTGTGTAAAACTTGGAACACATTTTCCCTAGAAACATTACAAAAGGTGCTTAGGTTCCCCAGATTAGACCACCAAAGTCTATTTCACAAGCTATTTTCAGTAACTACATGGGGGATGACTGCAAATTAGTGTATTTCGTGGCACCATGGGTAACAGAATTTATAGTAAATAAACACAGAAATCACTTGAACGAATTTCTCCCTGTAAGTATTTCAAGACCAATAGGAATAATCCAGACCTCCCTCCCTTTCCCAATGACATCAGAGGCACAGGCAATGACGGAGCAGCGGGGGGAATTCAAGGGGTGGGAAGCAAGAGCTAGAAGAGACCTAGCAAGGCCAGGAAGGAACTTGTGGGTTCTATCCAGCTGAGGACTGTCACTGACACCCCAGACCCTGTGAGAGGCTACCCCCACCCTCCTCCTGCTTGGATGAGCAGAGGAGCGGGCATTGCAGCCCCGGCAACCCACATCAGGGAGATGGCAGTGATGCAGGAGAGAGGCTTGGTGCAGGGGTGAAAGCAAGCACCGCCTTCTGTTTCCAAGGTTGCTGTACGCACAGCGGGGGTGGCACTCTGCTCATGCTTTTTGTTGGCCTGCGCTTTTGGAGCTTCCCTGCAGGCAATGAAGATGCTTTATTCATTATGGTGACCGCAGCATCCAGCTCAGCATGGGGCATAAAGTAAGTGCATAACAGGTGCCCAGGGAATCACCTCCACATCCCTACGGAAACAACTGAAGGTTACTGGCCTGAGCTGGGTATTCATTTACCCATCTGACTAATAAATATTATTAACTGGTAAACAAATGCCATCTGAGTGTAAACGACTATATTCATTTACTCACGAAATCATCTACCAACTGCTTTCTATGTAAAATGTTCAAATGGTGGCCTGATTGAGAAAGTACCTGTGTTAACATTTTTCCCTAGCAGTTTCCATCCAAAGAGTACTTAAAATGCTTGGTAAGTGATGCCTATAAACACCCATTAAAATGCAGCTTTATGGGAGCTTAACTCATTATCGTAGTAGCACCATTAACAGGAACTACTGGGCTAGTATTAGTCCTAGAATGGCCTGTTGGACTAACATGTCCTTTGGGGAAAAGAAACTGTTTAGCTAAGACCGTCAACTGCCCTATACAGTATTCTTTATAAGTGAGTTTGAACTTCAACAGGTCAATCCTGTATGTTTAAGTACTGGATTCTGGGACAGCACCTCTTAGTGCCCAAGGCAGATCATTTCAGCAACTGAAAAAGCCCAGTACATCTGCTTTCATGGAAACAAACCACAAAAAGACCAAGGTGAGATAAGCACTATGCAGACTCGATGGCTGGAAGAGTGGGATTCTAAAAGGTATACAAAGCTGGGGCGCTGGAAAGAGTACAAGGTAAGGAGGGCCGCAGTTTCACATGTACCTAATTCTGCTCTTCTGTAATCACAGGAACCCCACCAACTGGAACAGGAAAATGACGCTGAATTTTAAATAATGAGTAAGCATATATTCCTTTTCCTAAAGGAAGGGACAAAAATAGGAGAGAAAGAAGGTATCATTACTGGTAAATGGGCAGGCCTTTACAGAAGGAAATTACACAGACTGATTATAACAATGCGTTTGAACTTTCCTACATAAAAATGCTCAGGTCTTAAATTCTTCGACAGTGTTGACAAAAGCTACCTTTTCTTCTCTAGCTCAGCTTTTCAAAGCATACAGCAGGTATAAACCTACTCCCGACATTCACAGGAATCTGCTAAAAAACGGTTTATTCCTTGATTTATTATGGCCTCACTGGGACCGCTCTTCTGCTTGACTTTTGTTTTTAATGGTGCCTACTAATTTAAATCCATCAATATGTTGCTTTATAACAGTTTATGTATATTTTTAACACACATATAGGTGTGCTATGTACAAATTAAGTCAAATAACATATGGTTCTTCTCCTACTTTCCCTTGTACCCCCTCTTCTGTAGCTGTTAAGAGTACTTGGTTCACTAGCCAGGAAGGATGATAAACAGGCTTTGTCAAATTTACTAACCAAATAGATGATGCCAACAAAGGGCATCGAATTATTTGGGAAGTACCTAAGATGAAAAAGCTTAACCTTTTAAATACAAACACATATGAGCAAAAAATAAACAACACAGGAGCAGTGATGGCCTCAATCCTAAATTTATTAGGATATATACCTACATATACATATGTAACGCACAATCACTGATAAAACACACTGTAAACTTTAATTATCTGTAGATATAAAGGGTGTTTAGACACTGAGGAAACAGAGAGGGAGGTAGACTTAAGATGGTATAGTATTAACAAAGAATTGGTACACTGGTGTTTTATATTAAGTAGAAGTATTCCTAATAATTGAATTTACATGTATGTACAAATACATATACAATATTAGGAAAAAATAATTAGAAAGAACATTTTCCCAGTATGCAACCATTTGGGACTTTTCAACAAGAAAATAGGAACTTTTTTTTGATTATCAAAGGCACCTTAAAAGGACACTTGGTGACGCTGGAGAGAGGACGTAGCCCAGGGCTGTGTTCTATGTAGTGTTTGCAATCTGGAAAAAATACATCCTGGCACCACGGGGCACGGAAAGCCAGTGTCACCAACCCCATCCCATTTTGGCTGGGCAGCAAATGCTGGGTTTCAAAGTCTGAAGGGAAGCCCAAACTACAGAGTTAGAAAAATGTTTTCAAAATCAAGCTTCCAACATTTGTCCAATTAAAAATGCACTTACCCACTTAGGATTCCATTAAAATGGAATTCCGACAGTCTCAAAAATACATGTTTAAAAGGGATCCTGAGAACAGATACTTAAGGGATCCTCTCCTTGGATCCCTTAAATATCTGCTGAATTTTAATGATACTGGCTGTGCGAAGTTCAAAGCACAGAGTAAAGATTCTCATCAGATAACACATTTTCAAATACCTCCACTCAGAGCACCACTGAAATAATTCTGTTTTGATCACACTCAGCACTTGGGACTGGCAAATCTTTTTTTAGTTTTAGTTCTTTGCTTTAACCGATAGGTGGCAATCTTTATTGCCAAGAATATTCAGGCAAAGGATTCAGTTGGGTAAGATTTTTTTTTCTCCCTCCTGTCAAGGCTCAGAATTTTTTTTTTAAACAAATGAGCTATTTGACAAATGATTGGTAATGGTAAAAAAATGAAAGAGTTACAATTTACTAAGTCACTGTAGTTTTTGGCTTGGAAGAGAAAAAGACAACCTGGAAATCTCCTCAAAAATAAACACCAAAAACAGGAGATATTTTTCGGGGGCTGGGCGGGGGGGGAGGACCCAGCATGGTTTTGACAGTATTATCTCTAAGTACAGCAAAGAAAAAGTACACAGTATACCCGGATAGCATAATAAAGATTCTGGAACGTCTATCAGTGAAATTGTAAAGGTAATGAAGCCATATAAATAGTAAAAGAACACAGGGGTTAACTAGAAAACATCTTCAGAGCTAGCCCAGTGTTTTTGTGGGAGTTTTTTTATTTTCTTTTGAGGAAACGCATACACGACTCTGGCAAATTCAGTGACCTTTTCGTTGAAACAGGTACTCAAATTTGCGTCTTACAAAGAATTTGGTATCACTACTGTTGCTGTCTAACTTATGTAATTCTGCTGTAATTAAATCTCACTTCTTCTTTGGATAGCCTCAAAAGAAGCTAAAAAAGAATTCATTACTATGGAGACAAAACACTTCTTCAAATAATTTTCAACTGTTTAAATCGGCCCCAGATCTTTATTTCCTGTAGTTCAACAACTCGATTCCTTTCATTTCCTTCAGGTCTAAACATATCACTAAGTCTATGAAATATTTTTATCTGTCTGTGGCAAATGTGTTTTTCATGGTTTTGACTGGCATCAATGAGTATATCTGGCTTTCACCAGATACTTGGTTTTTAATACTCTAATTAGTATTGTGATGACGCCACCTCCCTGAAATCCCTGGCTTGTAGAGTGTCATTAATTCTATTTTACAGATAAGAAAACCAAAGTTAAGGATGTTACTGTCTTTAGGTCACACAGCAAATTAGTTACAGCAATTAGGACTAACGGTTGGCAAAGGGCATTATTCAAAGCCCTGAGATGCTCGTCGATGCACAGAGCTCCGTGAAAGCAAGAACAATGAAAAAGGACAGTGAACAACAGTGTGATGGTTGCTGGGGTGCTCCTGTAACATCAGTAACGAACGCATTCTCCAATGCATCTTCACAAGCCCACAGAGATGAAAACTTAGCCTATGTAAAACTCAACCATCTTAAAAGAAAAAAAAAAAACAAACAAAAAACAGAATTCCTCAACTTACCGTAACATGCCACTGTTAAACAGATTATGTGCTAATTTACTACACAAGTTCAAAATTTTCCTCCAGCCCAGAGGCTATTTTGACTAGAAAACAAGGGATAGTTAACAAGACCCATCCTACATCATGTTCTTTTAGGATGCGGCAATGTACTTCTTCCTTTTGAGGACAGTAGCTGAGTCTGAGAATCTACCCAAAGCAGAGAGGCTTAGATGCCCGATTTAATCCGGCAATTAACTGTGAATCACCTCACCCCTGTTTTGTCCCCTCAGTAACAAAAATAATTCCTTGTGCTCCAGGGATGCAGGGAGGTTGATAAAACTGCACACAATGTTGAATTTCTCGGAAACTGTGAAATACCTGGGATGTGTCACGCGATGGAATATTACAGAACTCTAGACGATGTTCAGTTAAAGCTATAATCTCTCACCTCTATTCCCATGGATGGTCATGGCAGATCTGAGACATTCCAAACAAGCACATTTTTCTAAAAGCATACACTGTCTTAAGGCTAATCTTGGAAAACAAAGGAAGAAAACTTAAAAGCTGACATCAACTGCTTAGGGAAAGGCAGCATTGATGTATTCGGCATGAGCTATAATTACAGCTACAACAAAAAACTCTTCTTTCTACCTGAGAAATTTAACTTACTATTCGATATAAAATGTGCAGCTAGAAGGAAAAGTTTTCAGAAGGACCACTAAGTGAGCTCTGTGTTCTAATTAAAAGAAATAAATCCTAAAGTCTGTAATTATGACCTGTTTAGGTGAGAAACTTTCAACACATGCTTCCTGCTAATTCTCACTGAGGAACAGACTTTTTCATACACACTTCAGTCTCACATCCATGCAAACATTCACCACTGTGCACCAGACCAGTTTTTTGTTTTTCTACCTAACTAGTATTAAAAAAAAAAAAATCAAGGTGAATTATTTCATTGTTAGAAAGTTTTTATGTATAAATAAAAGATCACCAAGGCTCAATGGTTAACAGAATCTCGGTTTGCCCCAAATAAATCATACTGCTGCTCATATGCCTCTGTTGAATCCACAGGAATGTAATCTTAGTAAAGATATAATTAATGCAGCTACAGAACACTCCAAATTAATGCTTTAATTTAAACTACATCTGTCTAATCTTCTCATTGTAAGAGACTAGAGTACCTAATGCTTGACTCTAGAAGAGCAGGAAGTAAACAAAAGAGAGGAAACTGAAGTTACTTAATTGTCCATGAAACTTAAGGAACCATTTTATGAAGCTTCATTAAACAGCCTCTTGTCACCCGGGTCCATGTGGTTGTTCAACAGCAGACTCTTCAGAATCTGGATCCCGAAGCTAACTTGCTTCTTCCTCCTGACCCCCAAAATGAACTGAGCACTTGCTTTATGCTAAAGCCCTGGGCTGGAAGCTTGTCATGATGTAGCTTCTTTTTGGTCACCATATCAGACTGTCTCTAAAGTAGAAGAAAGGCTACACAAGGGGATATACGTGTTTACCGCAGTTGCTTACACTGTCTCATTGAGTGAAAGAACAGAAATTTTCCATCTCTCAGTCCCACCCAAGCAAACACACTCCTTTTAAGTGTGCTTTGAGCAGACTCTCTTTTCTTCTACCTAACTAAAAAAAGAAAAATAAAAATCCATTTTAAAAGGTTTTTATGTAGAAACAGAGGATAAGATGGTTGGAAGGCATCACCGACTCGATGGACAAGAGTTTGCGCAAGCTCCGGGAGTTGGTGATGCACAGGGAAGCCTGGCGTGCTGCGGTCCATGGGGTCACAAAGGTCGGACATGAACTGAGCGACTGAACTGAACTGATGTAGAAATAAAAGATCACTGAGGATCAGTGGTTCACAGAATGCTCTCCAGAGAACACTCTGGGAAAGATACAACTATTAATATGAATTCTTAGTGGTGTCCAGGCCTCCTCTCCCCTCCACAGTGAACTGTAATCAGTGGCCTCTGTGGACAATTGGCTACAAATCACGATACTGCCCAGGCTCTGGAGTGAAATGATTTATTTAGCTGCAGCTATGGTAGGACAGAACGTTGTTTCCTTACCCTGCCCTCTTTCCCTTCACTGAAACTTCCCTTCAGAAATGCTCTAGGTTATGACCTCCATGGATGGTTCTTCCCAGAGCTGAATTTTCTCTGAGGAAAATCCTCTCATCTAGTTGGAGTTTGCAAGAGAGGACACTTTTTTTTTTTTAAACAGGAAATAGAACATCAAAACCCTTCAAAGTTTTACGTGTCTAGTTAGAGCAGAGGAACAAATCTTCTCTTAAAACGATACCTTAAGAGTTCAGAGGGCCTACTAGGTTTATAAATCTATCAGAGAAATGAAAAAAGAACAATTCTCCTGATACCAAGAACAGAAATACAAGTTACTTTCACGTAACAGAGAGGCAAAGTATTCAAAAATGGGCCTTCCTCTTTCTTCGTGGCCTTTTGTAAATATTGCAACAGTGGACCAGTGGGAATTCTGGCAGGAAAAAAAGTCCCATCAGAGACTGGCTTTTTGTTTAAAAAAGAAAAAAGTCTTGCTTATGCAGAAAATTCTTGCTTTTTCCATTATGTGGTGTCTGGGGGAGGGTGGGAAGAGGAAGGCTTCTTTCTATATCTGTAGAGCACTGTAATTTAAAATGAGTCATGTAAAACATAAATGAAAATGTTAACCTCTGAGAACAGGGGTCAGTAAACTTTATTCCCACTTAGATCCAGTATTCTCTGGCAAGCTTGACTAAACTCAAACCAGGGGCTTTCCCTATAGACATTCAGCAACTTACCCAGAAACTGAGGGTTAAGTCTGAAAGAAGACAAGCTTAAGAAAGAGGCCCTGTGAATTTGAGCAATCCTTGTCTATGGTTGAGCTTTGGGCTAACTGGTCAAGCCCTCATACCTCCCATTTAACGGGAGTGAAGCTTCCCCTATCCCAGCTACAGAAGATACCCTAATTTCTAAGAGGGGAAGAGTTTTCTGCCTTAGGGTTAAAATAGATCGCAGTAACGGACAGTGGAAAAGCATTTGAGGGCCTGTCTACCCTTGGAAGAACTCTCTGAGCCCCCAAGCTGCGGTTCACTGGAAGCTTCAAGTAAAAACATTAAATCCATCTTGATGACTTAACAAAACCACCTAGCACCTAGGACTTTTTCTTTGGCTTCTGACATCATGACTGACATGAACTGAAGTTTGGCTGCTGCGTTCCCTGAGGAAGACCCAACCAGAGGCCACAGGGGGACATTCAGTCAGTCCCCTGATCCATGCTCTAGCTTCAACTGTTCTCAGAGCTGCTCTCTTTTCCGAGTAATAATTAACCTTTTATTTAAATGACACATTAAAACACACACACTTTTCTAGACTGGCCCTGCTATCAAGGAGTTCAACTCCAGATTTAAACATTGATACTGTACTGATAGCACAACACTTTTGCATGAACGGAATGAGGTCACTGTTTTAACTTATAGATTTCATATTCTTCCCTTTTTACTGCAAGAAAACTGTTAGAGAATTGACATTTTCATACAAATTGTCTCAAAAAAGTTTCTGGTTTGACATATGGTTCAAGTACATGATCTTGACAGAGACAAAATATCAGCCAATCAAGCATTTTTAGTATCTGTCTTTAACATTTTTCAATTAATTTGAGGGTAACCTGATTATGGAGCAAAGATTACAAAGATGTGAGACTGTTTAAAATGTCTGCCTTTTAGTATTTGCTTTCAGAATCTGTGATTGCTTTAATGACATGATTTCTGGAGAAGTTACTTCTACTCGAGGTTCCTTCCTTCCCCATTTTCCTTTGAGGATGATACAGGTTGGAAAGCACACCCCCTCAGGTCAGAGCCTGCATGCCAAGTCTCAACTGTCTACCATCTACTACATCAGATGTCTAATGTCATCTACTAGGTTGTTTTTTCTAAGCCACCACCTATAAATAGCACTAAATAAATAAAATCATGGAGATAAAGCACAGAGCAAATGCTCACGCATGCTAGCAAACATATCAACAAAGAATAAACTTGGCACTTTTCATCTCAGAGGTAAAACATTTCATCTGACACATATTTAAGAAAGGAAAGAGGCAGCATTCAGATTCAATGAACTAAAAAGTAAAATTTTTAAAATTGCATATACAACCTTTTCAGCAAATCAAAAATTCATGTAATCATTCAACCTGCTGTTCAGTCACTCAGTCATGTCTAACTCTTTTGCAACCCCAGGGACTGTAGCCCATCAGCCTCCTCTGTCCATGGAATTCTAGAGTGGGTTGCCATGCCCTCCTCCAGGGGATCTTCCCGACCCAGGGATCAAACCTGGGTCTCCTGCATTGGCAGGCGGATTCTTTACTACTGAGCCAACGGGGGAGCCCTCATCATTCAACTAAATGACCATAAATGAAAGGTAACAAAATNGAGTGGGTTGCCATGCCCTCCTCCAGGGGATCTTCCCGACCCAGGGATCAAACCTGGGTCTCCTGCATTGGCAGGCGGATTCTTTACTACTGAGCCAACGGGGGAGCCCTCATCATTCAACTAAATGACCATAAATGAAAGGTAACAAAATTATCAGGGCCTATACCACCTCTGCCTAAAACACTGAGTCTCAACTCTGTGAGATGAGTTTCCGGGAAAAGTAGTATCAATCAGTAGTGGTCTATTCAACGTGTATAAACAAGAGACTTCCCTCCCTTCCTTTTAAGAAGGTTGAATGACTCTATTCACCTCCCCCACCCCCCGCCCCTCTCCATTTCCCTTTCTTAGGAAATTATACACAAATGTGAGACAACATAACCAGAAGACTATTAACTTACATTCACTAGCGTATAAAATTTGGAACATTTCAAAATGCAAACTAAACACAGCATATGACACAGGCAAAAGATGGTCCTTTAGGGACCTGGAGAGTCTGAAGCCAAAGCCGTGGCTCCATTTTAAATTCTTCTAGGAAATGGACTGAGCAGGGGTTGCCCAAGAGATAAGGACAGTGGCTTTGCATTCTGGAAAAAGATCATTGTGAAACTGACGCTTTCCTTCTCTTCTGGAGTATATGAAAGGAACCTAGCCTCATAGCTATACTATAACTAACCCCTCCCCCTCAAAAAAAAAAATCCCACAAATATCTTCACTCTTAAAGAATATAAATTAGTGAAAATATTAAAGAGATGTAGTTACTAGGCCGAAATTCACCCAAAGCAGCTCAGGGGATGAAAACAGTTAACCAGTGACAGACAACTGGTTTATGTGGCCACACTACCTTCAGATAAGCAGAGGTCTCAGCCCACTGCACCGTCTCCGGAAGCTGGCAAAGCAAACAAGAGCAAACATTTTGTGGGTCTAGCGAGGCTCTTTCTTAATTCAGGTCAAAGTCAGATGACTCTAATCACAGAAGAGCTGGATAGATGTGATCTGACAAGAAACGGAGTTTTAACCTAAACAACTGTACATTTTATGTTCCAGCATGTTTAAACTTCCTCTAAATGTTAAAGCTGACCAGGTTTCTCAAGCTTCCCTTGAGGGAAAGATTAGACCACAAATGACAGTTACAATATAACTGTGCATGTAACTGCAGACAGTGATGGTCAGGAAAGCAGTGAGTTCGAGCTAGCTTTCAATCCTATAAAGCCTGTTTTAGCGAAACAGCAGATCAGTTATATTTGCATAATCAACCCAACAATGACTTTCCTATATTGCCTTATATACTGCTCTAGCAGATAGATGTTTACATAAACCTTGTCTTACTAAACACATAAATTATCTAACTTTACATAATAATGTATGTAATATATAATCATGCATGTAACATACATACATGATTAGATATTAGTTATAACATTTTATAAGTTTATGTTTTGCTTATGTTTTATATATCTATGTATATATAGATCTATGGATATAGATATATAAAACATTTTGAGAAACCCTAGCCAAGTGAGGGCTGATGCAAAGGTTAACATTTTAATCACTTAATAAGCCGCACAGCTTCCAACTGCCAAGGGAAGGAACTGTCCCTTAAAACTAATCACCTCTTCCCAGTCTGTTCCGATGAGGTTCTTTTGCTGGACCCAAGAGTAACTCGTGCATTTGTTTCATTCTCTTCAGATTTTCTTGGGTCTTTTGCCTGAGAATGGAAAAACCTGGTTAACTGTTTTTTTTTCCCCCATATCAGACCACAGCATAGGTCACTGGCAAACCAGGAGATGATCTGTCCTCCTGGTTAGGAGACTGTGGCCAGCAACACAGTAGTGTCACACAGCACAAACAACACTGCCCGAGCGTGCTTCCACTGTATCACACCGTCACTTACGAAGGCTGGGTCCGGACTTCCCTGGTGGTTCAGCGTTCATCTGCCTGTCAACGCAGGGGACTCGGGTTCAAGCCCTGGTCTAGGAAGAGTCCACATGCTGCGCAGCAGCTAAGCCGGTGAGTGATAACCATTGAGCCCACACTCTGGAGCCCTCAAGCCCCAACTACTGAGACTGTGTGCTCCAGCTACCGAGCCTGCGTGCTCCAGCTACCGAGCCTGTGTGCTCCAACTACTGAGCCTGTGTGCTCCAACTACTGAGCCTGTGTGCTCCAGCTACCGAGACTGTGTGCTCCAGCTACCGAGGCCCACACACCGTAGAGCTTGTGCTCCGCGGCAAGACCCCACTCACAGCAACTAGAGGAAGACTGCATGCAGCAACGAAGACCCAGCACAGCCAGATATAAATAAACGCAGAAAGAAAGCTGGCTCAGAAGTCACCCGGCTGGGGTCAGACCCCAACTCCTGCATAAGCAATGTGACTATGGGCCATTAGCTAAGCTTTAATTTCTTTATTTTTAGAACAGGTAAAACATTAAGGCCAATGGCATGAAACCTAATGAAAAGTAGCCTATCAATGTAGCAAAATGTTAGAATAGCATCTGACACAAAACAAGTATTTGTTGAACACACAAATACAGGTAGGTAACAAATTGAATTTTATATTTCTGTATGTATATATATGTTGATATATATTTCTTTAAATTTTCATACACAGTAAACGTTTTCTCCATGTCAGTAACAGTTTTGCCCTTTGTTGTCTAGCTGTTTTTTTAAATAAATATGCCTAGGTATTTGGAAAAAATATATCTTACAGTTTTATTCTTCTGCTAATTATTTTTAAGATAAGCAAAATGAATTTCTTTTCAATCTATGCTTTTCTAATTATAAAACTTAAGGAAACGGCAATTTTGAAGTTCACCCTCCTGACAAGAGAAGCTGAGTGTATCTCCCTGAGTTCTTGATTATCAGAGAACGCCTCTCAATTCCTTCCACATGATATATAAGGAAGCAACACACTGAGGTCTTGTGTCACCATTTTTCTCCCTCAAAACTCCATCCACAACCTTGGCTTCACTGGTACAAAAGAGAAGGAAGCCTGAGCTTGGGTTTGTGACGGTTAGGCAGATATTTTGGCAAGATGTTTGACAGTATTCTTAAACAAAAATGTTTTAATTGTCAAAACAGATCTTGAGGTGGCCTTTCATTGATCTTATCTGAACAATGTAACACTTTCAAATCAGCACAAAATACACACAGGCTTATTCTTATATTTGTTTGTTTGTTTTCATTTGATACGACTTAGTTCTTTCTCATATGTCAACACTTAAAATCCTCGGGTTGTATCTTTCCACAATGCATCTGCAATCTTTTTTTTTTTTTTTGCAATCTTTTTTATTTTTATTCTCTCTTTGGACTCTGGAAGAGTTTTGAGTTTCTCCTCCACGACATTAATTTTACTTTCAGTAGTGTTAATTCTATTCTTTATTGCCATCCCCTATGGATTTTAATGCGCTATACAGCATTCTTCATTTCTTTACCATTTTTTCTTAATGGCTTCACTCTCATGTCATCCCATCTAATTCTTTTTAGCGCATTATCATCTAACTGCTTTCTGCTCCTCTTTCACTTGGGCCATTGTTTGGCGGTCTGCTCTTCCTTCAAATCTTCGCTATGATCTCTCCTTTCCTTCACAAAGCAATGTTTTTCAGCTAGTTCTCCCCTCCTATTGATCGGTCACTATACAGGGAGATATCTGCCTAGCCCTGGTGTTTGCTCTGAGCTACTGCTGATCCACATGGGTGCTGGCTTCAGACCAAGAGCTGGTGGGCAAGTTGAGCTGAATAGTTCCCAGGCCAATTTCCAATGTGATTTTCATTGCAATATAATTTTGCCGAAAGCAAACCTTCTCCAACCTTTACTGCCAAGGCTTTCTGAAGCTCTGAATGATGGTGGACTCAAACAATACTCAAACCCTCAGGAATCACAGCTCTAACTCTACCCGACCTCCAGCACTTGACTTTTATGGAGTAAGATTCTCAGGATGTAACAGTAAGACAGCCCCTACCCACCCCACCCCCAGCTCTGCCTGGTTATTTTCTGAGTTATGACCTTCCACTGAATAAAAAGGCACTGTTGGAGGAGATTAGAAAGAGGAAGGGAAAAGCATTCTGGGGACAGCTGCTAGGAGGCTCTTTCTGAATTACAGGCAGAGTCAGCAAGGACACGGCTCTGCCTACCTATTTTTAGGTGTCAAAACTTACTCTGCCCATATTTTTAAACCCAGTTCCGTTTGGTTTACAGTAGACACTTCTCCAGCTAGTTCTAGTTTTTATAACTGTTTAGAATGTAAGGGCTTTTCACTACCTTCTTAGAGACTCCAGCGAGAAGCATGTCAGGACTACCAGGCAGACACCTTTTTACCTTTTAAATTGAAAAAATTAATAATAATCAAAAATAAAAGCATCAAAGAATTTTTATTGGCACTCATATCCCTAGAGAGACTTTCTCTGTGTAATGTCACAGTCTCCTTTTAAATTAAACACCTAGAAATAAAATTCACCTGAGCCTTTCACTTGCCCTCATCTACCCACTTGTCGTCTGAATTCAGGTAACAAAAACACGATGTTTATGTTATAAACTTGGCAGTAACTAACATTCTTGAGAAATAAAGTTTGACATTCAAAGGAATTTAGTCATTTAGCCAAACTCTAAAAATGGCATTTATTGCTAATTTTGACAAAACTCAGGTACAAGACTTCATATTCACGTGATTTCATTTGCGATTTCTTATAACTAGGAATTTTAAGCAGCTGCTATCCACATGCCAAAACACATAATTTGTATGCCGAATATCCTCAGCTTTGGGCTTTTAAGAGGCAGGTAATAATCAGCCTGTACTCAATTTTAGCCAAAATGACTCAATTTTGAATCAGAAGTCAGAAAATGTGGAGCTCAGGGAAACATTTGAGGCAGACATTTAACTTCTTTAAAGCTAATCACTTATCAATGGTACATAGCTTTTAGGTATCTGAGAACAACTGCACATACACACATGGAACCCCAAACTTGGTTTCAGGTTCATGGCCTTATCCGTTATCAGTCTCTTTGTGACTCAACTCTTTCATATTTTTAGCAACATAAGAAAACACTATAAGCTGTAGGTAAAATAAGATAATTTGTGCGACTGTATGAATGTAACAGCCAATTAAACTTAACAGATTAAATACACATAATTACAGACCACCCAAAAAGCAGAAAATAGCTGACTTCTTCAGTTACTGGTAACTCCACAAAAGATTGCTTCACGAGACCCACCCACCTGCCTGCTGGAGTGTTCTTGAACCTCTGAATGCTCCTTTTAGGGAGCCCCCCTTTCAAATATTTATACAATCATTTGAGCTTTAGTTTCTTAATCTGGGAAATGGTTATAATAATGCCATATTTGCAGAGTGGCTATAAGGATCAAAGGAAAAATGTCTTTAAAATGCCCAGCAGAATGCTTAGCAAACTGTTAAGTCAGCAAATTTTTAGGGTGTATTTTGAAAAAGCCATTTTCAGTATTTAAATAAATACATGGGGAAACATGGGACAATGACTCTAATGTATACTTTGATAACTAAATTCATTACATCTCATTCCTTGGTACCCTGTAGATAAACACTGAGCAATTATTTACCAATAAAATCACATCTTGCTCTAACTTCTTTGAACCTCTCTCCTTTGAAAATGGAAAATTAACTTTTTGCTCCTGGAAGAAACATGGCAAGACCTAAAGTTAACCGTGCTGTAAAATACTCTGAAATTATAAATTAACAATGATACAAGTATTCAATAACATTTCCATAGTTAAGACACAGGAATAGAAAGAAATTTCAAATGAATTATTTATTGATAAAAGAAGCAACATTCTTAAACATTAGAAAAATTTTCAAAAGAATAAAAATAAAATAATTCTTTTATTCAAAAGAATAAAAAATAAAGAATAAAAATAAAAAGAGTGCAGATTCACAACAGATTATTCTATGAACAGCCTCAGGTCATTTTGAAAACTGCATGTTCCAAAACACGGGAACCAAAGCTGCCTTTCTCTTGCTGTGGTGGTGGTCCCACGTGCTGAGTCTGAGGGCACCGTGCCATTTTCCTTCTTAGGGTAAAGTCTGGGAGATAACACTGACCACCCAGTAGTCCCTCTAGTTTTACAACACACACTCACCTAACACTTACGCAAGAGTATTATTCTCTTGGGTAGATATTTTACTATGTCTATCTCATAAATTGGAAGAAGTCTAAATAAATCTTTAAAACTTGAATAGGCAAATGTTGTAAACATCACCTCCTGCCTCGGAAAATTTAACAAAAAAAACCCACTAGAAAAATCCCTAGGAGATCTGATCACGTATCACGTCAACAAATTCAGTCATGCCACACAGACACAGGCCAAGGCAGGCATTCCATCAATGTCTTTTAACTCGTTGATGAACTGCAATGTGTAAAATGGGAAGACTCCCAAACCAATTTTAACGCCAGTGATAAAGGTAGAGCATAAATTCTCACACTGGTGAAACAGATCTTAAAATCACACAGTACATAGATCTGAAAAAACTTGGTACCAATTTGACACTTTCATTAGCAACAATCCCACATCATCCCAAGTACAGACCTACAATCAGATCTTGCGTGAGGTCACGTGAGCACATCTGCTCAACTGTCCTTGTTTATTTCTCTGAGTTCCTTCCTTATTTTCTCTTCTAGTTTCTGGGTTACTCTATTGTTATTATTTTTATTTTTTGGCAGGGGCTTCCCTGCTGGCTCAGACGGTAAAGAATCTGCCTTCAATGCAGGAAAGACTCAGATTTGATCCATGGTTCGCGAAGATTCCCTGGAGAAGGGAATGTCAACCCATTCCAGTATTCTTGCCTGGAGAATTCCATGGACAGAGGAAACTGGCAGGCTACAGTCCATGGGGCTGCAAAGAGTCAGACACGACTGAGCAACTAACATACACACACATACATTTTTTGGCTGCGCCCTTCAGCATGTGGGATCCCAGGTCCCTGACCAAGGACTGAACNCAACCCATTCCAGTATTCTTGCCTGGAGAATTCCATGGACAGAGGAAACTGGCAGGCTACAGTCCATGGGGCTGCAAAGAGTCAGACACGACTGAGCAACTAACATACACACACATACATTTTTTGGCTGCGCCCTTCAGCATGTGGGATCCCAGGTCCCTGACCAAGGACTGAACCTGTGCCCCATGCACAGGAAGTGATGGAGTCTTAACCACTGGAGGACCAGGGAAGTCCTGGTTTGCATTACTGTGGAAACACTACTAGTGAGAACTTACATTTTCTGGGTGTTGGTTGCCCAACAATTCTTATAAACAGGAATGGAGAAACTTTTACTGGTCAAGTGTCACTGCTGCTGCTGCTGCTAAGTCGCTTCAGTCGTGTCCGACTCTGTGTGACCCCGGAGACGGCAGCCCACCAGGCTCCCCCATCCCCAGGATTCTCCAGGCAAGAACACTGGAGCGAGAGGTTAAAATAAAAATAGCCAGAACTCAAAAGATCTAGCATTTACTTCTTATTTTACAAGTAGAGACCACTGAGATAAATAAGAAGGCTTACATAATTTACAGAAAGCAAAGCTGAGTGGAACTTTTGATTCAAATGATATATCACAGGGATTTCTATTTGACATATGTCTACATCTTCACCATCTTGTGTATCAGATTTGATCATCAAATTACAAACAGTCTCCTACAATAGAGTGTAATGAACTCACAGTGCTAAGTGTAGTATGCATCAGACTGTGACAGGACAGAAGAATCTATAGGTGCTGCATAATACAAGCAGCCAACCAAGAACAGACAAAATAGATGAGTGCAAACACCCCCAAGCAAGAAACAGAGTAGAGAAGGTATTCAGGAAAACCACAGCCAGACTTTAGGTGGCATAGAGTCAGTGGGACAAAGTTCTGCATATAAAAATTAAACATAAAGATCTTCTGCTTGCCTGTTTTGTTTTTAATTACAAAGTTATGTCTTAAAAGAACATTTTAAAAATGCATACTGCATGCAATTATCATAGCAGATGGAAATCACAGTCTTTTATATAAATTAGTAACTAGGAATAACACATTTACTATATAAAGTATTTTATACTTTAGACGCTTTACCGTCTGAGCCACCAGGGAAGTCCATATAAAGTATTGTAACATTCCATTAAACTTGACATTTTAGGGAGCTATACCGAGCAATTCAAATAAAGTCAATTTCTAGTTCACTCTGACCTCCTCTACTTAGATTAGTTTAATTGAAAGCTGAAAACACTGTTTTGATATTGAATGCTATAAATTCAATCAAGAACTCAAAAATTAAGATACAATCCATCATATAATTATGCCTCTCATTTCTAGTTAAAATATCAACTATCAACTTATTTTCTCCCATTTTAGCCTTCAAACCAATTTTATGTCCTTCCTCATGGAAATTTGTTAGCAACAAAAATACACAAATATGCAACAGCCAGCTGTACTGCTAACATCTGTTTTGTTTTACTAAAAAAACATGGATATGTAAATAGCATCTAATACGTGGTATTCTTATTTGCCAGAGGTACCATATTCTCCCCTTTTGGGAAGCCACTTAGCATATAAGGTGCCATGTGTTGCTGAATTTCAGAATTTTGAATATTTATTTTCTCAAACTCTGACTTACTGAAAAAGTGCTTATTAATCAGAATTCACAATTTTGCCTGTTTTAGACAAAGATGTGTTCACTTAGAAAGCAGAAAAGACTGACATCAAAGTTATCAAAGGATCTATTGACAACTAAGCTAAAAAGTTAAAATAGAAACACTTTTAACATACAGCGTTCTCATGACAAAGAAAACTGTATCAGAACATTAACATTAGCTAGGTTGCTAGTAAACAAAACAGGATCACTCCACTTATACAGCTCCTGTTTGAATCAGAAGTGGGAGGGCTTTGCTAGGTTGCACAGATATAGTCATTGGAACCTTTACCCATTTTGGAAAAAAGAACACAGAATGAAAGCTGTAGAGCCAGTAGCCTTAATAAAAGCCTCTGAAATATAACTCACTTAAGTAAAATGTAATAATAATTTTCATACTACAGCTGAGATTCTAAACGACACAGGCCATGGTATCCTGGTAGGAAAGCTTTTCCTCGAATAATGTCTTATCTGTAACCCTGAACTTAGCTGTCACGGAAGCTCCAGGAAAGAGTATCAAGACCTTCTTTTCTAATAACAGACTGGAAGAAGGAGGGAGGAGTTCTAAACTCTCTAGCTAAAGAGGAGAGTGTCCAGCTCATTCCCACCTGGGAGAGAGGAGCTTCTGGCTCCTTCTCACCTCGGTGGCCTGCAAGTGTCTAACATGGCTAGATCAGCGCCGGGTGGAACCTTCCTGCTAAAAAGCAGCAAAGGTGAGAATCCTTTCTCTTCTCGTCAATTTCCTTTTCAAATAACTGTGGATATGGAAATTGTTAATTAGGGTTACTTCCTCCAGGGAAACTAAATAAATAAATTTAAAATTAACAGGGACAACATCTTAAAATTAGAGAATTCAGTATGAAGAATAGAAACGTTGGTGCTTCTGAGAGAGAGAACTGTGTTCTAATATGTAACTAAACGCCTGAGCCATATATTCTATCATGAGAAAAGTGGTTAGGCTCACCTGATTTTATCAAAAATGATTATCACATTTTTTTTCCCCCAGGCCTGCTCTTTAATCAATTACACTGACATCTTTCAGCAGCACTTTTCTCTTCTTACTAAAGCACAAAGAGCAAACACATATATTGGGAATTCCCTGGCAGTCCAGTGGTTAGGACTGGGTGTTTCCACTGCTGGGGCCCACAGTTCGGTCTCTGGTCGGGGAACTAAGATCTCCACGCTCCCGCCCGCCCCACAAAAAAACCACTTATATATTAATATCTGGGTAAAAATTTCTATTGTTCTGACTTTTTTCTGATTGGTCAGAAGTTAAAGACAGGACACCAAGGCCCTGATCTTCAAATATCCTATAACCAGGCCTGCCTGCTCCCTAAAGCAGAGTGACTGATGAAATGCAGGGACTCAACACCAAAGTGAAAGGTCTCACCCCGTCCCTGGGGGTGGCTAAGCACAGTCCTCCCGTGTCGCAGCAAAGTCTCACTTAAGCAGGAGAAAAGGTGAGGAAAGTTGTGACAAAGCAGATTCTGAACTAAAACAGAATTCATAAGGCAGGAATTCGTGAGGCGAAGCAAACTATTTTCACGGGTACCACTTCTGTGGGTAACAGCAGTACGCTCTACCCTGGGGCTCGGCAGAGGTGTATAATTTGGGATCAGGTCGCCATCCTCTGTGACCTCTGTAGAGTGTAGCTGATTTATGGGATTTATTACAGCTGGCTTCCCAGACAGGGAATGATAACCGTGAAGGGACACACAAATGCTGAGTGTGAAAAATGGAAAAAGCACGTGCCTGGGGAGACTGTGAAAGCAAACACAAGCTGCAGGCTTTTCTCCTTTTCTGTTTAGAAAGAATTTTGATCAGTTTAAAATAAACCACACCAAATGTGTGCTTTATGTTTTATATGTGGGACCAGCTGGGACCCACTGTCAGAGTCCAAAGTAGGAGCTGGGGGAGGAGTGTGTGGATGGGAGATGGAGGTGGGGATGAACTCAGATTCCTAAGTGATCACTCAGGCTAGCGGATTTCAACATCCTATACAAACTGACGTGGTCATGGAATCTCGCTAGTCTAAATATTCCACATTAGCGTGACTTTAATTAAAGGACTGCAGAAGACTGTCTCAAGAAATAGCCCCAGTGGACGCTATCTGAAAGAAACACATTTTGATTCTCTTGATTGTCTTATCCCTAAATCCTCACTTCCATCAACTCATTTCCTTGTGTCAGAGGAAATATGGCAATGTGGTTAAAGAGGGCTGTGTTTATCGGAATGCCATGTCCCATGCAAGCAGCCTGATGCAGAGAGGGCGGAAGGATGGCTTTTCAAGAGCTCACACGTCCCATCCACTGTGCACACCCATTACCTGCACCAGGCAGGGAAGAGGTTCTCTCCAGAGAGGGTAAAACAGGGTTTGACTGGGTGTGCAGAAATGAAATGTGCTGCTCATAGCTGCGATTTTAGCTTCCATGCAAAGAGGAGATAAAAGATGGGGAGTCAGGGCATAAAATCTGTTCCTGAGGACACTTGCTGATCTTGACACAAGTTCTATTCACTTTGCTTAAGTGGCTGACAGAGCCCACTTTCAGCTCCACAAACTTTCCCGCCAGCAGAACTACCGGTCCTAGGAAATGGGATTAAAAAACAACAGTTTTAGCGAAAACCAGGCAATGGTCAAGGCCAAGGCTGCAAGATTCCTCAGATGTGAATGATGTGTATGAACAATAAACCATGATGTCTAAAAACAGAAATGGGCTGCGACAGACTTGATATACAGAGCATATGGCTCATTTCCACAGTCACGTGGGCTGTGAACCAGTTAGATGATGCGTTTCAACAGCAAGCATCTCCCCCTGCTGAGCATCCACAGCACTGTTGGGACAATGGAGAGTGCCCTGCCTTCACGGGGCTTACAGTCTACCTGAAGGAGCAGAAAATAAACAAAGGACTCAGCAAGTAAATTCTGTAGTTAAGTTAGATGATAAATGCTTTGCCAAAGTGGAGAGGCAGGCTGCCCCGTGCGACTGAGGTGGGCAGAGCCAGTCTCCTTGAGAAGAAAGGTTTAAGCAAAGAGTGGAGAGTAGGTCAGCCGAGAGGGTGTCCAAGCAGAGCACAAGGTGGGAAAGCGGCTTGAGCGGGGCTGCAAAGTGCATCAGAGGGCACGCCATCTCGCTCAGGTCCTGACTTCATCTTTCACCCCTGCTTTCTAGCACAATTAGGCACTCAGATCATTTCAACTCCAAGAAACACATGGTTTTCCAGTATACAAACTCAATCCAAACAACAGGCCAGTGCTTCCTAAGAAAACTGCATGCAAACCAGATAGGTGGATGGCACACTGTCCTGAGAGGAATTGGGTGCCAGATCTTCAAATAGGTCTGTGACCTTCTTTTCTCCCCAAAGTGAAACATGACAGCTTTACTTCTAGAAACATACAAGAAAAGTGGGGAAAGCATGTTGTTATCTAAGGGGGAACTTTTCACACAGATTCTACTTGGGGGCAGAGTTTAAGGACAACTTCCTGTTACAAACAGGGTAGGCAGTGAGGAGTCTTAAAGGCACATCACAGCAGCCTCCTTTTATTCCAAGCTCGTGGGGGCGGGGGTGCCGTGCCCACCATCCCCAGGACACTCCTTCCACAAAAGAGACCTGCATGTCACGGGGGTAACTCCTCAATAAAATAAAAACAGTCAAACCTGAAAAACAGGCTAAGTCAGGTGAAGGAGTAAATACAGAAAAAAGGCCAACAAATTCAATTACAGTAAGAAAAGAACCATCCTTTCTTACCTTCACATAATTTGTCCCTGCAAACACTTTTCAAATAAACACACTCTTAGGCAAACGAAATTAGAGTCCCACAGGTTCCAACAAATCTGTCCTTACGACTGTTTTCTCTATCAATCTGACATGCAACTAGCATGAGCTGCTGACTCCTCTTCAGAAGACAAGATTAACATTTCTAGAAAATCTAATAGTTAGCTTCTCAACTCCCTACCCAATCTCCCCATATTACCTTTTCAACCTCTCAATGGCTCCTAATTTCTCATTTATATTCAGGCCTGCTCTTTAGTGCACATTATGAATCTCTTTCTTATTAAACTCTGCTAAAATTTTTCATTTTATTCTTTCTATGCATTAAAAAAAAAAGAAAAAGCTGTTAAAAATCTCAATTGTTACCATAGTACATGACAAAGAAAGCACTATAAAATATTTTATATTTTACAAAGAGAAAATGATTTTTAAGGAAAAACTGGCACTTCCGCATACTATAATCAAAAGAAGTTACACCTGACAGCAGATATCAAACGCAATTTTTGCTTAGCACTTATTTTTACAAAATTTTTGTCCCTAATCTTGGCAAGGCATCCCTTTCCACCTTTTAAATAATCTTTTCTACTCCAACTCAGATATTTTTATGATTTTGTAATCTTTCATACTGTGTGCATGCTCAGTCACTTCATCCTGTTAGATTCTCTGTGACCCTATGGACTGAAGCCCACCAGGCTCCTCTGTCCACGGAACTCTCCAGGCATGAATACTGGAGAAATACTGGAGTGGGTAGCCAATCTCCTCTCCAAAGGATCTTCCCAACCCAGGGATCGAACTTGGGTCTCTTGCATTGCAGGCAGATTCTTTACCATCTGAGCCACCAGGGAAGTCTCACTGCGACAAATGCAGATGAAGTGAAAGTCGCTCAGTTGTGTCCAACTCTTTGTGACTCCATGGACTACAGCCCATAGAATTCTGTCCATGGAATTCTCTAGGCAAGAATACTCCAGTGAGCAGCCATTCCCATCTCCAGGGGATCTTCCTGACCCAGGGATCGAAACGGGATCTTCAGCACTGGAGGCAGTTTCTTTACCATCTGAGCCAACACAAACTGCCAACAACCGATGGATCACAGAAAAAGCAAGGAGTTCCAGAAAACCATATACTTCTGCTATATTGACTACACCAGAGCCTTTAACAGTGTGGATCACAATGAACTGAGGGAAATTCTTAAAGAGATGGGAATACCAGACCACCTTACCTGCCTTCTGAGAAATCTGTATGCACATCAAGAAGCAACAGTTAGAACTGGACACGGAACAACAAACTGGTTCCAAATCAGTAAAGGAGTATGTCAAAGCTGTATACTGTCTAAGAATTTGTCCATTTCTTTCAAGTTGTCCATTTATTTGGCATGTAGTTGCTGATAGTAGTCTCTTATGATCCTTTGTATTTCTGTGTTGTCCGTTGTGATCTCTCCATTTTCATTTCTAATTTTTTTGATTTGATTTTTTTCCCCTTTGTTTCTTGATGAGTCTGGCTAATGGTCTGTCAATTTTATTTATCCTCTCAAAGAACCAGCTTTTGGCTTTGCTGATTTTTGCTATGGTCTCTCTTGTTTCTTTTGCATTTATTTCTGCCCTAATTTTTTAAGATTTCTTTCCTTCTACTAACCCTGAGGTTCTTCATTTCTTCCTTTTCTAGTTGGTTTAGGTGTAGAGTTAGGTTATTTTATTTTAGGTTAGAGTTAGGTTATTTTATTTTCTTCTAGTTTCTTGAGGTATGCCTGTATTGCTATGAACCTTCCCCTTAGCAGTGCTTTTACAGTTTCCCATAGGTTTTGGGTTGTTGTGTTTTCACTTTCATTCACATGCATATTTTGATTTTTTTTTTT
>SJYX01011487.1:259433-316715 GCA_006410675.1 Oreotragus oreotragus
TGTGAGAGTTGGACTGTGAAGACAGCTGAGCGCCGAATAATTGATGCTTTTGAACTGTGGTGTTGGAGCAGACTCTTGAGAGTCCCTTGGACTGCAAGGAGATCCAGCCAGTCCATTCTAAAGGAGATCAGTCCCGGCTGTTCATTGGAAGGACTGATGGTAAAGCTGAAACTCCAATACTTTGGCCACCTCACGCTAAAAGTTGACTCTTTGGGAAAGACTGATGCTGGGAGGGATTGGGGGCAGGAGGAGAAGGGGACGACCGAGGATGAGATGGCTGGATGGCATCACTGACTCGATGGACGTGAGTCTGAGTGAACTCTGGGAGTTGGTGATGGACAGGGAAGCCTGGCGTTCTGCGATTCATGGGGTCGCAAAGAGTCAGACACGACTGAGCGACTGAACGGACTGACTGATATGTGTATTGACATGGGTCAGTAACCATGAGGTGGGTACTACCGACATTCTCACTTTACGCAAGAGGAAAAGAGGTGCAGAGAGTTTGGGTCTTGGCTGTGGTATCTTGGCCATGACAATGCTCACCAAGTGATAGGTAAAACTAGAGTTCAGATCCAGGCAGTCTGGCTCCAGAGTCACCACTTTTAACATTTTAAAACCTGCTGCTCAAACTCAGTTTCCCTGGATGCCCGTGGATGGTCAGATACATCAATAAGGTCATCCACGTGGACGCCTTGTCTGCATACTTAGACCTCTCGAACTCATCTTGATGGTCTGCTTTTTACTCTCTGTGATAGTGGCCTTACTGGCAGTATCTGTGGCTCTTTCACACAAAAAACCACCTGCACATAGAGAAGCCTTTATAACTCAGCAGGAGTGCCCTCAAGTCTGAGACTCAGCATCCTGGATCATGCAGATTTTCTTCCAAAGAGACTTCACTGAGATGCATCCTTGGCAAACAAGCCCATAAAGAGGTGAATCAAATATTGGGCACCTAACTTCTAGAACGGAGAAGGCAATGGCAAGGCTGCCCTCTTCTGGAATCCCGTCCATTTCTGCTCTACAAGCTTCAGCTTCTGTCACCTAAATGCCTCCTGCTGCTACCCCAGTCCTGTCACTGCACAACTTCTGACAACTCAGTCCCTGCTGGGTGGTGGGGGAGAGAGATGTAAATCATCATCCACAGTCACTGGGGAGATCAGGTTTAGAGGACTGGCAAGTTCTCTTTCTCTCACCTTCAGGTTTGTCCCAGCACAGCAGAAATCTCTGCGACCTCGGACACTGGTAGTGCCTAGAGTACTGGCCTGTGGTCAGTGTGGAGCCCAAACTCTACGTTCCCCAGATTCACACGCTTGTATCTTTAACCTCTTTGGCTACATGCACCTGTCCACTGAACTATTTCCACTCAGTTCCAATGGAATTATTCCCATAGTTTAGGTTGTTATATGCAGATAATATCCACCACGGGGCTTCCCTTGCAGCTCAGATGGTAAAGAATCCGCCTGCAATGCAGGAGATGCAGGTTCGACCCCTGAGTTGGGAAGATCTCCTAGAGAAGGAAAGGGCAACCGACTCCAGCATTCTTGCCTGGTAAATTCCATGGACAGAGAAGCCTGACAGGCTACAGTCCATGGGGTTGCAAAAAGAGTCAGACATGACTTAGTGATTAAACAACAACAGTATCCACCATTCGTAATTAATGTTTTCAAATAACTGAGGCAGTTTTATGGCATAGGCTCTAAGCCAGTGTATAACCTGAGTAACTGTAACAAAAGCGATAAAGAAAATCTAGGAACAAATAACAAATTAACTTACTCTTATTAGAACATCATATGAAACAGTTCAAAAGTTCCTTCACAGGAATTATTACAGACTGCCTGCAATGAAGGCAGATTTTCTCTCTGCTAAAATACTGACCAATCCTCATTCTGTTCCTCAGAATAAAGTTGTTTCTGATGCCCCACAAGAAGCTATCCATGATTTCTTAATGTACAACTGCTTGAAAGTAAAATTTCAATTTAACCCTCTAACCCACAGGCATTTGGGCAAAGAACCAAACACAACTCTTTGAAAAGTCCTCTGACTTTGTTGACTTACTCATTCCCATTTACAAAGGACAGAGGTTTAGCAATCTTGGTGGGGAGGCAGGAATAAAGAATATTTTCAAATCACTTAAAATAAACCAAGAATATATCCTGATCGTGTGATTCTACCTTGCCATGAAATCAGCTGTTTGGTCCTGGTTCTCAGCACAAGATAGACCTTCAATCCAGCTGCAAAGCTACGGATCAATTCTTGGGCCCTCAGCCCTACAATTCATCCTTTCATCTTCAGCAGGGCAAGCTCCCTACCTAAACTCACATCACATCACTTTTTTAAAAAACAGAAAACAGAATTCATCATCTAATCATCATCTAAAAATCTTTTCCCCTTTCAAATATGGTGTCCTGGAAATCATGAAAATCAAATTTTCCTATTAAACATAATGAATTTCAACCTAAAGTGCTGGGCTCAGGGTAAAATTTTATGGGGTGAGAATTTCATCTCAATTAAAATAAAATGAGGGGCTGGGATGAAGCCCCAAATCAGCGACCTCAAATAACTCCATTCATTTTTCAAACCAACCAGAATGAGTGCCAGGCTGCCATGCTCTGGGGGAGCTGGGCATCTGAGCCATGCCTCCTGCCCGCAGGCCCTCTGGGGGCTGGGTGTGTGGGGACAGGACAAGCCCTGGTCAAACAACAAGGACATGGGGCTCTCCAGAAAGCAAAGCGATGGGATGGCGCCAGCACTGCCGGGGGCGCAGAAACACAGCCCCAGCTGTATGCATTTCTCAGGCTCAGTGGTGATCACAGGGAGGCTGCGGCTTCCAGAGCCTGAGAAACACATCCTAGAACCCAGAAAAGGCCCTGGGGTGGGCCATTCCAGTTCTCTGCATCACCCCGGGGCAAGGAAGCCCTGAGAGGAAGCCGCCCTGGAATGGCAGGGCGGAAGAAGACACTCTAGTGTCTCTCCTCTTGCGAAAATAGGATGTTACTGCAGAAAATTCTCAGCAGGCAGATGAGTGTAAGCATTGGACTTCACACTCGAAGATGCTTGTCCCCATTGGGTCCTAGATTTTCCAACTTGACCAAGTCTCTTAAACCTCTCTGGGCCACTGTTTATTATGAAGATAAAGGAAATTATTTATACAGAGACTGAGCTCTGGTCTTGATAATCAGAGCTTAATATAATTAACACCGACACAGTGCTTACTAAGGGCCAGGCACTGTCCTTCCAGTTTTGTATATATCAACTCATTTAATCCTTGCATTCTGGGTACAGTTTATCATCTCCATTCTACAGATAGGAGAATCAGCACAGAGAAGTTAAATAATGTGCCTCAGGTCAGACAGCTAGTAAATCACAGCTGTAGCAGCAGTACTGTATACCCTATCATTATTATTAGCATTGATTGCCACTTACACAATTCCTATTTAAAACTGGAAACATTTGCCAAGAATTTTTCTTTGGCACTGCTTCTAAACTCTGCAAACTGTACAGAAAGATTCCTGAAGCTAACCAAAATAAAACTCTGTTTCTTTACTCCTTTTCAGAGTAAATAGATAAGACAGATAAGGGTTGCTTGTGGACTTTGTCCATCTAGTCCTGGGGCAGAGGGTGGCTCTATAGAGGTCAGGGCTGAGGAGACCTGGGAGGGGCCAGGGCTGTGTGAGAGGGTGCTAAGAGGCAGGGGGTGGAGTTAGGGGACAAAACTCCTCTTCAGGAAGCTGTGGTGGCTGCTTCCTAGCTGCCTTCAAAGGAAAACAGGTGATCCCACTCACACAGTTCTCCAGGGACTGAAAGCAGTGGCTGTTCCAATTGCAGCCCTAGCTCCTAAGGCTGAGCTCAGGGCTGGACCACTGAAGTCCAGTGAGGGAGAGGGGTCCAGCCTGGCACCTCCCTTTCTTCACTCTCTCCTCCCTTCTGCCAGACTCCTGTGACTGCAATACTCTCTGGGGTGATTAACACCGTTTTGACTACACGTGCAGGGGGTGGGGGGCAGTGGGGGTGAGGAGCACATATGTATAGATATACTTCAAGGAAAACAATGTTGGGAGGATAAAATCTCCAAGATGTTTTTAATACTAGGATTTTTTTTTTAAGCAAAAGGTATATTACACTCACCCTATCCTTTCAAATAAATACACAAAAATCCTAACATCACCCAAACAGACATGGTTAGCAGTAATTACAGCCTATTTTCAGCTGTTTTGGCATCATGTATGTGAAACTGCCTTTAACTGCCACTTTCTTAAGCAAGTAATTCCAATAAGAGCGTTGGTAGAATCATGGCAGGTAATCACATTAGGGTGTAGGTGGAGGAGACCGGGATACAGAGGGGCGGGTGGAAAAAAGAATAGGATGAATATTTCAAAAATGAATTACAGGCTAAGTTTTTAATTAAAAGCCATCATATAGTTGATATTACGTCTTGCCTTCTAAGGTGATAACCCCTTCCTTCCATTGATAAGTAAGGGCTTCTGAGGGCTTCACTAGGACACTCTATTCTCTTGCCTTCACTGGCAAATTCCTGTGTCCTCCAACATACAGAAGAGCTGTGGGGAGCCCGTCTAAATGTATAATATACTAAAAAAAGGCACTTCCCCCTTTCTTCTGCATTGTGTATGCCTCAGTTGTGGGAGAATTAAAAGCAAAACACCAAATGCAAACATGATCTTAGCTTTCAATATTCTACCTGACCATGAAATCTTTTTTTTAAAATCTGCTCATTGACCATCTCTTTATTCACTAAAATTGAGTTTGCATATGACAAAATGCAAACATAATGCGAGCTGAACTAGAATTGTTCCTGTTTTAATGAGCAAGTGGACAACCTTTCAGATTAGATGTCATTTTAGAATACTCCCTTAAAATACCTAAGAAAGATTTTGACCAACATACTAGCCTAAGAATTATATGGCATTCATGAAATTTTAAAGATACGAACAAAACTTTTAACAACACAAAATTTGAGTAAGTGGAGCAGGCTTGCATGAAAATACAAATCCCTCTATAACCAGCCAAGGTGCACTTAACATTTCCAGCAGATAAATGTGCACTACCACCCTCATTGTCAATAAGCAAAATACATATCACCTATGACTGACTGTATCACTTCTATTTCCCAAATCAACTTAATACTTTAGGGGGTTACCATTCTTAACAAATTTAAAGACACAGCTAGAGAAAGACAATACAATTAATCAATGGAAAATGAAATGCTTTTTTCATGTCGGCTCTCAGCATCAGAGGTGAAAAGACACAGTGATGCCATCCTTTTACAAAAGGAGATAAAACAGCAGATAGTAATGTGTACAATGCAAATATCTGTTATGCAACTAACAACAACAGGTCCCAGATCAAGATGAAAGTTAAAAAGCTACATCCTAACCCACTTTGAAAGCTAGTATCAGATATACAAAACTTTCTTCCAATCACAAAAATTTATATACTTCTATGGAAAAAAAAGTACAACTCTCTAGTTGCAATTGGCATATAAAAGCTAAGAGGCCAGTAGTTGACAGAACAGCATTTCTGCAAGGCAGATAGCCTCCTCCACAGGTCTTTCCAGTTTAAACCTGATCCTCAACCAAACATCTTTCCAAATTGAAGAGGGATCCCTCAAAATAATAATAATAATAACAACTCTGGGTATTTTCTCTGGAATGACCAAAACACTTGCTTCCCAAAGCTTAAGTAACTCTTGTTCCTAAGAAAACTATTATCTACTGCTTTTAAAAAAACTATTTATTTCAAGACAGTGTACTCTATCAAGAAATTATGGCTAGGAGTTCTTTTCCCCCCCTCTCTTTCAATGATTGTGTGTTTCAACGATTTCAATGTTTGTGGCCTTCTGTGCAAAGTCACCAAATTCCTGATGATGACTGATAAACCCGTCTTCCTACTCTGGCCTTTTCTAGCTGATACCTACCTATTCTGACCTTTTCTAACTAACACCTAACCATCTTTAAAGTTGCCAAAACGCAACACAAGCTAATGAAAAAATTTTAAAAAGGGCAAAAAAACCCCACTTCACATAATGCCTGGGTCACTTACATTGTGAATGTCCCGCCTAACAACTAAAACTTCAGCCCCATCAAACTGAAATGACAATCTAATGCTGCTTTCAAAACCCGGAACTGTTTTATCCATTCGTACTTCGCAGAGACTGACAAAGAGGAAAGAACTGGAGAAGGGGAGGGCTGGGGGGAAAGGCCGGAAAAACCCCTATCGCTTCGAAAGTCATCAAACCCCCAAACCCAGTAAACTCACACTTACATACCAGCAGTGCTGCGGCTACACCAAAGATTAACGGTAAACGTGAGAGCTTTCTGATATTAAACTACGTCCAGAGAATCAGAATTTCCCCAAATCCAGTTCACACACATTCTGCATTCAACATGTAACAGCCATTTCGCTCACACCCTTTCATTACACGATCGAATCTGGTTACCAAAGTACATTTCTGCACTCAAGCGGTTGGCCTGAGCTTTCCTGTTCTCTTTGTCTTGTGATCTGCCGGGCAGTTTCTGCCCTTGGGAAGTGAGCGTGAGAGCTGTGGATTCCAGACAATTCCGCACGATCTTTCAGCTCCGGCTTGCACGCTCTCTCGCTCCCTCTAGCCGGCTCCATATTGCGGGGCCGGTCCCTCCGGTCTCGCCCCACGTTACAAAAAGCTAGATTTCTGGGCTATCCGAAGACCCCATTAAATCTGCCTCCAACAACCTGCCACAGGCCCGGCCGGCACGAGGAAGATCCCCTGGAGAAGGGAAAGGCAACCCACTCCAGTATTCTTGCCTGGAGAATCCCATGGACAGAAGAGCCTGGCAGGCCCTAGTTCATGGGGTCGCAGAGACAGGTACGAATTAGCAACTGAAAAGAACAACACGATGATACACTGTCTGTGATACACTCGCTGATCCTGGGGTCTCACCAACCCCCTTATTCTCTGATGCTCCTGTGAGCCCTCGCTCAGACTGGAGGTGCCCTGAGCCTCCATCTCTCAAGTGGAGAGATCCCTTACTTGGGGTGTGGGGGAAGCTTGGTGATTCTAAAATAAAAACGAAACTAGTGTATTTGCTGTGGAAAAACCAGCTCCACCCTCTCCCATCAGTTAAATAAGTGCCACTTTCCTGCTCTGGGTTCTTGGTCAACAAAAGGTCAGGCCTGCATGATGGCCAAACAGCTGGAAAGGAAAAAACAGTCTAAGTGGTTTAACGTGTAACTGAATATAGGCTTGGAATGAACCGTGGCTGCAGCCGCTGTGTGTGTGGTCCTTCTTCGCCCTCCTCCCTCTGCTTCATCTCCACATGCCTGACCTAGTCCTGGTGGGTGGACCGTCCCTCTGAAGGGGTCCAAGAAGTGGGGCTCCCTCAGGCCTCCAAGAGGGACAGCTAGTCAGAAGCCAGCATTGCTGACTTGGCCCCTTTGAGAACCGAGAAAGCTGAGCCCCAGGGTGGGCTGGGAGGGTCACACTGTGGCCAAGGTCACACTGCAGATTAACGGCAGGACAGAGAGCTAGACTTTTGGCTCCATGGCCACCAAGAGGATTATGATTGGCTGATATGCTTATCATCATCAACTGTTGCTAAAATGCTAATAGGTCCTTAGGGGCTTCCCAGGTGGCACAGAGGTAAAGAATCTGCCTGCCAATGCAGGAGATGTGGGTTCGATCCCTGGGTTGTGAAGATCCCCTGGAGAAGGGAATGGCTACCCACTCTAGTATGCTTGCCTGGAGAATCCCATGGACAGAAGAGCCTGGTGGGCTACAGTCCATGGGGTCACGAAGAGCCGGATACGACTGAGTGAATAACAACGACAATTCGTGGTGAGCTCTGCACTGGGCACTGTGTGTGCACTAACTCGTTTAACACTGAAAACAACCACGAGAGGATTATCACCCCTTTCACCGGGGAGGAAACCGAGGCACCGGATGAGGGCGTGGAGGGGGATGCAGGAGTGCGAGCAGATGGTCACTGGTCTGTGGAGGGTTCTCGTTTCGGCCTCTTGTAACTGCTTCCAGCTCGGTGGACTGCAGGAGCGGGCAGGGACACCGTTCTCTGATCCTGGCAGGATCCTGGGTCAGGAGTGCCACCAAGACCCCAAATGCCTGGGACCCTGTGGGGGACCATGCCCTCCTCCCTGCTCTTCCATCTCCTTGACCTCAAGGCTGAGGATCAGCAGCTGTGAGTGCTACAGCAAGACTGCGGCTAGCCTGGGGGCCTGGGTGACCACTGGCTTGTCCTGTTACATCATCGTGTTTACTGTGGGCAGGTAGGGATGCAGGTGACTCTTCTGGACCACACGTAGGTTCAAATGCTACTTTCACCTCTGGATGGTGCCAGAGGTGAAACTTGAATTAAAATCCCAACACCAGAGACACATATTTTCCTAAGTAAGGGGAATTTTTTTTTTTTTTTTTTTTTTACTTCATGTGCAAGTACCACTGGGTATTCAATGGATTAGTTGGGGCTGTGCTCAAAACCTAAAGCAGGTGGTCTGTCTGCCTTCTGAGTCTCTGCAGCGATACATACACAGTCTTGGAGGTTCTGCCTGTAGGCGAGTATCACTCTTTGTTGTTTTTACTGAGTCCTTCTTTAAAAAAACAAATCGCCATCTGACCCAGGAAATGGGGAGTTCCCTAGCGCTTATGATAGGAGTCAGTGAGCAGGGAGGGCTTCCCTGGTGGCTCAGTGGTAAAGAATCCGCCTGCCAGTGCAGGAGACAGGAGTTCGACCCCTGAGGCAGGAAGATCCCACATGCCTCGGGGCAACTCAGCCCGCGAGCCACGACTGCTGAGACTGTGCTCTAGAGCCCGGGAGCCACAGCTACTGAGCCCACGTGCCACAGTTACTGAAGCCTGAGCATCCTAGAGCCCGGACTCTGCAACAAAAGCAGCCACTGCAGACAGAAGCCCAGGCACCACAGCCCACATCAGAGAAAGGCTCTTGCAGGAGCAAAGATGCAGCACAGTCAAAAAGGAAAAAAAGGATCATCGAACAAACAAAAACAGTATCAGTCGGCAGATCAGAAGACGCTGCTGTGCCTATCAGCTGTCACCTATGACTGTGTGACCCTGGGCAGGCCATAGGTCCTCTTGGGCCTCAGCTTCCTCATCTGTGAAATGGGGCTGATGCTCGTCAGGCTTTGTCTCCCTTGCAGGGTGGTCATGGGGATCATGAGTGGAAGAATTTACAAGAACTGTGTGTACTATGATGACAACCTCAGCGCCATGCTAGGGTGAAGGGACTATTACAACCAATGCCCTAAGAGGTCTTGGATGAGGAGAAAGGCATGGTAACCTGATAGAAAACGCCAACCAGAGGCCGTGTATCTGACCGCTGGAGATACAGGCTCATGGCCTCTGCACCTAAGCCCACTGCCCACTAGTGGGGGTCACGTCCATGGCCGTGACAGGAGACCTTGTCCTCAGCTGCCCAGGAAGAAGCACCTGCAGAAAATCAGCACCTTACTTTGACAAAGTTCATTGGTCCAGACATGACAGTCATTCAAAAGAAGGGAGCATAAATATTAATAATATTTAACTAAGGCTACTATTAAGATGAGCCTCTAAGTCATGAGAGTCTATCAACTAACCTGCGGTGGAAGCATGCAGGGTAAGAATGATAAAGAATTATACTCTCTATAGATTATAGGGAAATCAGTTTGAGCTTATACATTGAAAGGCAACTGAGCTTTAAAGGGGATGTTTCGGAGAAGGCAATGGCACCCCACTCCAGTACTCTTGCCTGGAAAATCCCATGGGCGGAGGAGCCTGGTAGGCTGCAGTCCATGGGGTCGCTAAGAGTCAGACACGACTGAGCAACTTCACTTCACTTTACTGAGGATTATATTAGAAATAGTATGGTTGATACCAGTAAAGAGCTCCTTATCAACCATGTTTAATATGAACCTATAAAATATGTATTTGGACATTATTTTTCCTAGATTTCCCCTTCTTATCTTTCATCAACAGTTCTATTTCTAAGCTCTCTTTCACCCAAATATGTTTCTATGTGCAGTTTTTGCACAACCTCCTGCTGGATGGGTTGGTCTCAGTTTCACTTGAAAGCTTCCAAACTCTGACATGGGTCATCTGAAATTTTCCCGTTTGTAAGGACATTCTGCTTAAAAGTGTGGCAAAAAAACCCCCATTTTTTCCTACACTTTTTAATACCCTTCTCTTAAAAGGTAGATATAGTTGAATGTTATCACTCATTTGTATTTTAGTGTGAATTTGCTAAATTGGATGATTTCCTGTTTTACCAAATTTTAAACTTGAAGTTCGATAAATATATAGTAAAGTGTAGAGATCTAAGTGTATAGCTTGATGATCTTTTTCAAAGTGAACAGATTCATTTTAAGGCTATGTATTTTCCTCTGAGTACTGTGTTGGCTGCTTTCTGCACATTTTAATTTGTCATATTTTCACTATACATTTCAAAGTATTTTCTAATCTCCACTGCCATTTCTTTTTCGATCCAGGATTATTCAAGTGTTGCTTGATTTTTCAAACATTTGGAGAATGTTTTAGTTGTGATTTTCTTGCCAATTTCTGGCTTGACTCTACCGTGGCTTGAGAATATGCTCTGTATCATTTTAGTCCTTTGAAATTTGTTGAGACTTGCTTTATGGCCCAGAAAAAATCATTTCCTTTAGTGAATGTTCCACGTGTATTGAAAAGAGTGCGTACTTCTCAGTTTTGCTAATTACGTTTTTAAAACATATATTTCTACTGAAAAAGAAGGGGGAAGAGGGCAAGGGTTTTGGTGAACTTTAAGCACCTCATCTCCATTCTCAACACAGGAAGATGCTGGGAAAGGAACATCCTCTCTGAGGTGGGAGAAGGGGCTCCAAGGCAGGGCTGCAGCCTGGGGGCCCCATGGGTGGGGCTCCATGGGACAGTGCGGCAAGGCCTCTGTCATCAAAGTAGGGCTAATGAGGTCATTAAGCCCAGAGAGGGCTGGCTATCACCTCTACTGATTCCCTCCATAACCCTTCTGTCCCTCTGCAGGACGTAAGGAGGACTAGCCTCAGCATCTAGAGGCCTGGGGACTGGTCCCATTTCTGTTTCTAATTTGCTCTGTGTCTGCGGGCCTTGATTAGGTGGAGCTGGTGGTAAAGAACCCACCTGCCAATGCAGGAGACATAAGAGATGCAGGTTCGATCCCTGGGTCAGGAAGAACCCCTGGAGAAGGAAATGGCCACCCACTCCAGTATTCTTGCCTGGAGAATCCCATGGACAGAAGAGCCTGTTGGGCTACAGCCCACGGGGTTGCGGAGTCAGGCACGACTGAAGCAACTTAGCACATAAAACTGCAATGACTCTATATCCCTTACTGAGGTGGGTAAGGCTGANCCCTGGAGAAGGAAATGGCCACCCACTCCAGTATTCTTGCCTGGAGAATCCCATGGACAGAAGAGCCTGTTGGGCTACAGCCCACGGGGTTGCGGAGTCAGGCACGACTGAAGCAACTTAGCACATAAAACTGCAATGACTCTATATCCCTTACTGAGGTGGGTAAGGCTGAGTCTCTAGCCTAGGACTTACAGCTGGCACGTACTTTCTGCCTCATCTGAGGCTCCGTGTATATGATCGTGTGCTTACACATAACAAGGGCCAGTACTTACTGATCCCATACCACCTGTCAGGTATGGTCCCAAGCCCTTTGGAAGTGTCCCCTCTTTTAATTCTCACAGTAACCCCATGAGTGGCATGGGTATTACTCCATGTGACAGAAGAAAGGGAGAGAGAGGGGACAGATTCTGCCTGGGCCAGTCGGTCAGTAAGCAAGGGGTGGAATTCAGTCACGCAGTCTGGCTTCAAAGTGGACTCTTCTCGGCGGCCCATATGTTCCAGTTTGCCCACCCAAGGCCAGCTTCTTCGGACAGTCCTGGTTCACACCTATTGCCTTGACATGAAGATTGGCAGTACTCTTTTCACTTAAAAAAATATCCCGACGTGGATGTTCAGTCCTGGCTCTTCACCCCTATCTTATATTGTGTGTCAACAACGTTCAACATTCCTGAAGCCCCCAACTCTTTCTGGCCCATTCCCTCCACACTCTGTAGACTTCTCCAGCCCACAAGCTCTAACATCCAGACTCACCAATGCCACAAAGATGCATAAGGCATTTCCCGTAACCACAGCGCTGGCTAAGATTTGAGCTGAGTCTGTATCCTGAACGTGCTCCTTGCACCCAATGCATCACTGGATGGGAAATGCGTGGATGGATGGACATACGCACCAAAGAGCCACGTGAAAGTCCACATCTGTAAGAGTGACAGACCCATGTCTCCAAGTTTCCCAGGATACCTGGGTCAAAGGTGCTGAAAAGGGAGAAGCAAAATTACATCATCCTTTGTGCGCCCTGACGCGCCCGAGTGTGGAAGACATTTCGCATGGATGGTTCAGCACTGGCCCAGCACCTCCCGCCAGGCCTCCCGGGACATCCCGCCCGAGCCACTGGGTGCTTCCTCCCTCCTCTCTAGGCCACCCTCTCCTTTCCCTCATCTTCAACGCCAGCCCCGGCTGAGAAACACAGTCCCAGATCCAGAGTACATCAAAATAGGAAAGCTTTCTGAAAATAATCCAAACACGGCACAAAAGGGACCCGCGACCAGGACATATCCCCAGGGGGAGACATACAGGTGTTCCCTAGAGGCGGCCGACCTCAGATGAAACCACAGGTGTTGAAAATGGACCCGCATCAGCTCCTCTCCGACCTCCATGTGCCCTCTTTTCCCTGTGCTGGCTTCAGCCCTTGGGGACGGCTCCCTGGCCGAGGCTAGGAAAGCCCACAGCCCTGAGGGCTGCCCCAGGGGACTCTCAGGCTGACAAACCCTCTGGCTTCCTCCCCCTCCTACTGCAGGAGACTCAGCATCACAGCAGTAGTGGCTGAGCTGTTAGAGGTGCGCTGAGCTGGGAAGTAGCTCATTAAATAACAATGTCAGCTCCGAGGGAGGTAGGTCATCCTGCTCTGTTCCAGAAACGGAAGGTTTCCTAGTCATGGAGATGAGATGTTTTAGGGCCTGGAGAAACCATCTCCAGCCCCAGCGCTTCTCCCAGAGTCTGGCCAGCAGTCAGAACCCCAGCCTCCTCTAGCTTTGGCCCTTGGCAGGGACAGGCCTTCAACGGTCTTGACGGTTCAGCGAAGCAGGTGCCATCATGTCTATTTCATAAACGAGGAGGCTCAGGCTTCCCCTGACACACCCGGGAACCAGGTCCTGGGGTCAGGGACATCAAAGTACAGGCCCCTCGGGTCTGGGTTTTCGCAGGCTTTGAGGGGAGGGGAGGAGTCGCCTCCATGCAGAGTTCACTGCCCTGTCCAGGCTTGGCCCCCGGAGCCCGGACACACCTCGTGAGAAGCCTCGCACAGCGAGGATGGAGGCTCACAGGGGGCGTTTCAGGGTGGGTTCAGGGTCTGTAGGGCAAGCAGCAGCGGGAGCAGAAGCCCCCAGAGCCCAGGCTGCAGAGGGGAGTTGTGGGGGTGGGATACAGCCAGGCGTCTGGCCCCCACCTCCGCCACTCACCCCAAAGTCACTTCTCATTGCCAAAGCCAGAGGCAGCATCTCAAACCCATTCTTCAGCTCCGCTGCCTTTGAAACCACCCATCTCACCTTCCCCTGGAAGCTCGCTCTCTGCTGCTGAATTCAGGGCTCCTCTGTCTCCTGACCCCTCTCCTGGCTCTCCTTAACCCACCTGCCACGAACCCACTCCTTCTGAACCTCTCACTGCCCACTTCCTGCCACAGACCCACCCACATCTCTGGCTGCAGTGGGCTTCTCACTGCTCCTGTATCTGTTTTCCCATCTGAGAGGAACTCATTAATCTATGAATTCATGGAACCTCACTGTGTGATGTGCCAGGTGCTGGGATGATAGACGAGAGGTGACTGAGACAGCCCCGACCTGGCAGAGACCACAGCTGGGGAGTCAGACACTTGGGCATCACTTCCACACCATGCACAAGGCTCAGACAGAAACGTGTGCATGGGGTGCCGAGGAGGGAGCCCTGGAAGAGTGCTCAGGATGAGCTGGAATTTAGCAAAGAAGGTGCAAAGCAGGTCTACGCCAGGCTAGAAACTGGCCTTTATTCTGGAAGCATGGGGACACCACTGGACCTTCTGACTCAGGGGACGACAGGATTAGAGTCACTACTTAGGAGGTTAAATTAAGTNTGCAAAGCAGGTCTACGCCAGGCTAGAAACTGGCCTTTATTCTGGAAGCATGGGGACACCACTGGACCTTCTGACTCAGGGGACGACAGGATTAGAGTCACTACTTAGGAGGTTAAATTAAGTAAACCTAAATGTTTAAGCAAATTATAAAGCAGAGCCTAGGGTTGGGGATGAGCATTCACTTAAGCGAATTCTCAAAATCACCCGTGGGCCCGGGTATGTGTTTTGTTGACTTCTGGTGGCTCTGTAAGGTCACGATAGAGACAGTAGTATTAGGAAGGCCAGTTCAGTCCAGTCATTCAGTCATGTCCAACTCTTTGCAACCCCAAGAACTGCAGCATGCCAGGCTTCCCTGTCTATCACCAGCTCCTGGAGCTTACTCTAACTCACGTCCATTAAATCGGTGATGCCATCNGCTCTGTAAGGTCACGATAGAGACAGTAGTATTAGGAAGGCCAGTTCAGTCCAGTCATTCAGTCATGTCCAACTCTTTGCAACCCCAAGAACTGCAGCATGCCAGGCTTCCCTGTCTATCACCAGCTCCTGGAGCTTACTCTAACTCACGTCCATTAAATCGGTGATGCCATCCAACCATCTGATCCTCTGTTGTCTGCTTCTCCTCCCGCCTACAATCTTTCCCAGCATCAGGGTCTTTTTCAATGAGTCAGTTCTTTGCATCAGGTGGCCAAAGGATTGGAGTTTCAGCTTCAGCTTGAGTCCTTCCAATGAACATTCAGGACTGATTTCCTTTAGAACTGACTGTTGATCTCCTTGCAGTCCAAGAGACTCTCAAGAATCTTTTCCAACACCACAGTTCAAAAGCATCATTTCTTGGGGGCTCAGCTTTCTTTATGGTCCAACTCTCATATCCAAGGGCTGGCCATCTCGGCCACCATCAGTCCCAGGCAGCAGCCTAGGCTGCCCACCTGCATGGGTGGACCAAGCCAGGGGAGCCGAGGAGGCTGGTGGTGAGACGTGGGACCCTGAACCCACCAGGGAAAATCATGGCCGCTCCAAACTAACACCACAGGGTTTTAATTCTGATGCACTGGGTCTCAAATGCACCTTTAAAGAACAAAGCATTGCCATCAGATGTACTTACTGCTCCCACTAAAACCAGCTTAATTACAGTGAAGAATACAGTCTATAATTTTTCCCACACTCCAGATGGATCTATATTATAATTTTCCTNCATGGACTGTAGCCTACCAGGCTCCTCCCTCCATGGGATTCTCCAGGCAAGAGTACTGGAGGGGATTGCTATTTCCTTCTCCAGGGGATCTTCCCAACCCAGAGATCGAATCCCGGTCTCCCGCATTCCAGGCAGACGCTTTAACCTCTGAGCCACCAGGGAAGCCCATAGAGGAAGAATATCCTGAAATTTATTGACTGTCCTTAGGAAATACAGTCATCCCTAAAGGTGATTCACATTCTGATGGACAGCTTAGTTGTACTTTAGGGTTTTCAGGCCTGGCATTTTTGTCATTACAACGTGTTTCTTGAGGTGGGGATACAAAAGCAGACAGCTACCTACTTTTGTAAGAATCCACTTCATCTAAAAGTAAATACGAAGTGTACCAAGCTACATCACTCCCATGCCTCCTGTGAAATGAAGGACCTCATATATTGAGCTTTATAAATGAAAGGAGGGCCCTTACCCTGTGACAGAATAACTTTATCCAATCCAATAAACTGAGATATAACTGCTATGACATTTGCTGTATTTCCGTTAGGCATGGGCCTGAAGAAACTTTACCAGCTGTCTCCCTTCCTACATAATGAGTTCCTGGAAAGACACATACTGCTCTAGTGGGGTTCTATTCTCCCTAGACTAAATATAGCATGAAATCCTTGATTAAGCTTCTTTTTCTAGACTTCAGCCACTTATTTCCAGTATATATATATTTTTTTCTATCATATTTGAACACATAGCATAAGTCCATAGAGTGTTGCCTGGAAGGACAATATGTCTCTCTTTCCATAAATTGAATAATTTTAGTTTTTGTTTCCGGAGAAGGCAATGNAGCTTCTTTTTCTAGACTTCAGCCACTTATTTCCAGTATATATATATTTTTTTCTATCATATTTGAACACATAGCATAAGTCCATAGAGTGTTGCCTGGAAGGACAATATGTCTCTCTTTCCATAAATTGAATAATTTTAGTTTTTGTTTCCGGAGAAGGCAATGACAACCCACTCCAGTACTCTTGCCTGGCAAATCCCATGGGCGGAGGAGCCTGGTAGGCGGCAGTCCATGGGGTCACTAGGAGTCGGACACGATGAGCGACTTCACTTTCACTTTTTACTTTCATACATTGGAGACAGAAATGGCAACCCACTCCAGTGTTCTTGCCTGGAGAATCCCAGGGACTAGGGAGCCTGGTGGGCTGCCGTCTGTGGGGTTGCACAGAGTCAGACACGACTGAAGTGACTTAGCAGCAGCAGCAGCAGTCTTTGTTTCATCTCTATTCCATCTCTTCACCATTTCATTAATATTCAAATATTTATTCATTTTCTACTAACTTGAATAGTAAAAGCGAAAGTCACCAGAACAGCAGTATTGAGATTTTTTAAAAATAACTTTTGCCTTTAATCTAATCTTATCTGGACTCCCAAAATGTAACTGTGATAAGAAGCTATGTGGTGAGACCAAGAGCATCTCTAGGTCTTTGCACCTGCCATGGCATTACCTTTTGGGAATTTGTTGGAAATACAAATTCCCTCCTCAGTGAAATAGACATACTGGGGGTAGAGCCTGTGAATCTGTTTTAATATGCCTTCCAAGTGGCATGCTAGGGTGTTTGAGAACCATTGCTCCAGGCCTAAGGCATCTGGAAACACAAACTGAAACCACTGCAATAAAATGCTCAAATAAATGCGCAAACACTACCATTCAATCAGTAACAGCCGAACTGGTGGCTGGCAGCAGTGCCACCATCAAAGGGCTCAAAATGTCAAAGGAGGTACAGTTTTCCAAAGGGAGAGAGGATTTATCATGTGGTGACATGATATTGTGGTTGGTGACAGAGAAGGTGGCTCAGAAGGCAGACCTACAGGGGTCAAGGACCCCCAACACTGAAAGGCTTTCAGAGGCCACAGCAAGCTGAGAAGTACCCTCCTCAAAGAGGACCAGTAGGACATTCTCGTGTGTCACCATCACTCCAGCTACTTCAATGACAGGAGCGCTAGAATAAGCTTCCGTTAGGACTTCCCTGGTGGTTCAGTGGCTGCGAGTCTTCCTGCCAATACAGGGGGCACTGATTCAATCCCCGGTGCAGGAAGACTGCACATGTAAGCCTGGCCTCACAACTACTGAGCTTGTACTCGGCAACAAGAGAAGCCAGTGCAACGAGAAGCACGTGCACCGCAGCTAGAGAGTAGCCCCCACTCGCTGAACTAGAGAAAGCTCACACGCAGCAGCAAAGACCCAGAAGAGCCAGAAATAAATAAATAAACAACTTCAAACAAAAAGAATAAACTTCCTTTAGACCTGAAACCTAAGTCTGTCATTCGGGGTCAAAATCAAAATTAAACAAGAACAAATGCCTTCAAGCCTTTGTCTTACAGCCCGCAGCTCAGGCACTATGTAGGCGCTTGCTAGATATGCAGAATCCCAGACCTGCTGAATCACAATCTGCAGTTTAACAAGGTCCCCAGGTGTTTTGTATGCAAGTTAAACTCTGAGATGCTTTTAGACCGATCCTCAATTTTGGAATTGCCTGGGGAGCTTATAAAAATCCCACTGCCTGGATTACACAACAGATTATATCAAAATCTTTGGGGGTTGGAACAGAGTTATCAGTAGCTTTTAAAGTTCTTCATATGATTCCAGTATTTGAAGCCAGGTTCAAGAACCACTGTCTTAAAGAACCCAGGTGGGAAAACTGCCATAGGAAAGCCAACTGGGGAGAGACTGGAGCCTAAATGGCTGGTCTTAAAGGAAGCAGCTGGTACTAGAGTTTAGCTGACTGTGGCCACGCAGGAATGTGAGCCCAGATTTGCCAGGCCTTTCAGAGAGAAGTTGGAAATCCAGATTTTTTTTTTTTTATGGGCAATTTCCCAATTATTAAATGCTGGCAATTCATTCAACATTTTTTGAATCCTGGGTTTAGGCCACATAAGAGTTATGACCACCAGTTTATAGTTTTATGATGCTCTATGAAATAAAATTAAGTGCGCCTAAAAAAAGAATAAAAAAAGAAAGGACGCCCAAGAAGATAATGAACTTGAGGTCAAACTGTTAATCTCAAGGCTCATGTATTTCGAAACTTCTGTTCTCTACAACACCAAACATTTGCAGGAATTCAATGGCTGAGAATTGGTAATGGGTAAGATACCAGTGCTAGCAACCTTGGGGCAAAATACTCTGACATTTTGCCCAATATTTTTATTTTCCCTATCTCCTGCCCTGATAACTAAAATGGGAGAAAAATCAATCTTTGTATTATTTAGCTTAAAATTTTCCACTCTTTGTGAGCTACCCAGGTTAAACACATATTACGAGGAGCATAAAAAATTATTGGCTGGAATAGTACTTCCTAGCAGAGGGAGAATTCAGAAGGCCAACAGATTGAAAATTCTCATTCTGCTGTTTCTGAGCTTGTACATGCTAATAACCATGTTGAAGGATCAGAAGGAGAGGCAACTTCCTGACTGTACCCTCAGTGAACATGTCAGATCATCATCACCCGTACTCAGAGTTCTTTGGTCATAATCTGTGGTCTGGGCATTTCTTGTCTCTTTCAGCTCTTTAGTCCTCACACTTTGGGAAGGAAACTAAATAAATCAACCAGTGTGCAATGGATGTAAATGAGCCACCTTAGTAATAACCTCCTGACTGTACCCTCAGTGAACATGTCAGATCATCATCACCCGTACTCAGAGTTCTTTGGTCATAATCTGTGGTCTGGGCATTTCTTGTCTCTTTCAGCTCTTTAGTCCTCACACTTTGGGAAGGAAACTAAATAAATCAACCAGTGTGCAATGGATGTAAATGAGCCACCTTAGTAATAACCTTCAGTTAATTCTATTCTGTATCTGCTCTCAAAAATCCCCTGTAATAAGAAGCTGGATTTAAAAAAAAATTAATACGATAATCTAACTTGAGTTGATAAAACACGAAACATGCAAACAAAATTTTGTAGTTATTTTTTTGAATGCCAGGAACCACTTGTATTTTTGTATGACTCCAGCAAATAATAGACTTCCTGGTACACTGTGGACACTCAGTAGCGGAGAAAGGTCTGGAAGTTTAAATGAAACAACTGGAAATTCTTAATATGTGTTATTGTTAAAGCAATAGAATGCAAAGGTTGTTCAGACAGAATCTCTGAAGGTCTGAGTAAGTCAGAACCAGATTTGAGGACAGAGCAACAGGGCCATTAATGCTGCTAGTCAGTTCAGTTCAGTTCAGTTCAGTCACTCAGTCGTGTCTGACTCTTTGTGACCCCATGAATTGCAGCATGCCAGGCCTCCCTGTCCATCACCAACTCCCGACGTTCACTCAAACTCATTTCCATCGAGTCGGTGATGCCATCCAGCCATCTCATCCTCTGTCGTCCCCTTCTCCTCCTGCCCCCAATCCCCCCCAGCATCAGAGTCTTTAGCAATGAGTCAACTCTTCGCATGAGGTGGCCAAAGTATTGGAGTTTCAGCTTCAGCATCAGTCCTTCCAATGAAGACCCAGGACTGATCTCCTTCAGAATGGACTGGTTGGATCTCCTTGCAGTCCAAAGGACTCTCAAGAGTCTTCTCCAACACCATAGTTCAAAAGCACCAATTCTTCGGCACTCAGCTTTCTTCACAGTCCAACTCTCACATCCATACATGACCACTGGAAAAACCATAGCCTTGACCAGAAGGACCTTTTTGGAGTGGTGCTAAAACATCACCAGGCCTGGAGCAACTGGAAAGCTACATGCAAGGAAAAATGAACCTTGATGTTAGTACCCCACTGAATATGGGGTATTGAGTGAAAATGGATCATAGATCTACACCTAAAAATTGAACTATAAAACTTTTAAAAGAGAACATAGGTTTAGGAAAGAGTTCTTAAGTATTAGGACACAAAAAGCATGAACTATCAAGAGAAGAAAATCAATAAATTGGGTTTCATCAGAAACATTTGTTCCTCAAAAGACATTCATGAAAATAAAGAGCCACATCTTGGAGAAGATATTGTCAAAACATATATCTGACACAGGACTTGTGTTTAGAATAGGTCAGGAACTCTCACAACACAATCATATTTTTTTTTTTTAAGTAAACAAAACGGTTTTTAAAATGGACAAAAAATTTGAACACTTTACCCAAGAATAAAGTGTACAGAAGCTCAGCATCTTTAGTTATTGGGGAAATGCAAATAAGAACAATAAGAAGGGATTCAACTAGATAACTTGCATGCAGTGTTGATAATAGTGCTGTTCATAATAACCAAAAATTGAGAGTCCCTTGGTCTGCAAGGAGATCCAACCAGTCCATTCTAAAGGAGATCAGCCCTGGGTGTTCTTTGGAAGGAATGATGCTAAAGCTGAAACTCCAGTACTTTGACCACCTCATGAGAAGAGTTGACTCATTGGAAAAGACTCTGATGCTGGGAGGGATTGGGGGCAGGAGGAGAAGGGGACGACAGAGGATGAGATGGCTGGATGGCATCACGGACTTGATGGACGTGAGTCTGAGTGAACTCCGGGAGATGGTGATGAACAGGGAGGCCTGGCGTGCTGCGATTTGGGGGATCGCAAAGAGTCAGACACGACTGAGCGACTGAACTGAAAACTACACAAATGTTCATGAACAGATGAAAGGCTAAACAAAGTATACTGATGTGCAACGGAACATCATTTGGCTGTAAAAAAGGGAATGAAGTTTCGACACATGCTACAACGTGGGTAAACCCTGAAAACATCCATACTACACGGGGTGGGGAAGCTTGAGGGATGTTTCATTCCTGCCTTTGGAAAACCTTACCAAAGTGTCCCAGGCACCTGATGGGGAGCACTCCTCCCCCATCAGTAAGCAGTGTTGTTTATATACCCCACCTCACACCCCTTCCCTTGGTACTGTTTCACTTGTACTCTTTGATTCCCTTTTGTGTAGGCTCCTTGAAGCTTTGTCATTTTGATTAAAAATCGTTTACAAAGCTTACAGTATGCTTAGTTAGCTTTCAGCTTTCTGAGCTAACATCACATTCCAGTCCTTCCAGTTTTAGAGACTAAAATGTAGTCACCTTGTTTAGACTTGGGTGATATATAAGATTTTCTCCATCACCATCAACAGACTCTCTCTCTCTGGCTGGTTGCTCATATGTTCATTGTTAATATGGATTCTTTTTCAGAGGGTCCCCTTTTCCAAAGTTTGGAGCCACCTTTCTCCAACAAAAGCAACCTCTTTAGATCTATAAACATGAGTCAGTTGAGCTAAGGAAGCAATTCTGAAATGTTCTATGTTTTTTAAATTTAAAATGGGCTTGCATTTGGAAAATGACAAGAAGTGTAAATACGAGGAAAAGCAAGCTAATAAATTGTATTTCTTGGTGATTCAACTAATTGGAAATTTCACCCGTAGTTGATTATATTCTACACCCAAGTTTTGAGTACTGGCACAAATTGTTAGGGTGCTGTTACAGCTGTCTGGGTAAAAGGATTGGCTTAAATATGCTCATGTTGGCACTGCCAGCATAAAAATTAAGGGCAAAGTCACACTGATAGATAATGAGCCCTTTATCAAGGAAACTGTGCTGGACAATCTCAGTGCTCAGAAAGAATTTTTCAAAAGAAACCCCAGCCTTTGTTCCCTCCACTGGAGGGGATCCAGAACTGTCAGTACGAGCCCCAAGGATTCAGACAGCCTCACAGAATAAAGGAAACCCATTACCATCAGCCTCTCCAGTCTAGTCTCCACCCCACTGCCTTTCCTCTAGGTCTTGCCAAGCTGGGTGTGTAAAGAAAATGCTTTAGATCAGGTAAGGCTATATTCCGACAGTACCAATTTTCTACAAGAAGTTAAAATCTTTTGTTGGGTGACTGTATCACAATGTTAACAGTTCTAAGCAAAATGCATTGTGAAGGAATGACGACTCCTCATTTAGGATGGTTTGGGGGGACATGAGCTTCTTTAAGCATGGATATGTTTGAAAAATACATCTTATGCTTTCTGTTGTAAAAGGGAGCCATGCTTATGAGGGCTTTTGTGTTGGACTGTAACGATTCAAGAGGGCTTGGTCATGAATTCTTTCAACTGATGCATCTGCTTTACACTGTAGGCAGAGCATGCACCATGATTTCCATTTTACAGATGAAGAAGAAGACGTGGGAAGGCCTTGTGATTTGACCCAGGTCTCACAGATGGAGAGCTGCAAAATAAAATCTCCGCTGGGGCTTTTTAACTCTAGGACTGCAGCATGTGCTGCCTTGCTGTTCAGTGATACCTCCCTTTTGGTTAATGTGCTCCTTATCCTCAATCTGTGATAAGTCACTTCTAGGCAACTTTCATGGCAACCCACTCCAGTACTCTTGCCTAGCAAATCCCATGGGTGGAGGAGCCTGGTGGGCTGCAGTCCATGGGGTTGCTAAGAGTCGGACGCGACTGAGTGACTTCACTTTCACTTTTCACTTTCATGCATTGGAGATGGAAATGGCAACTCACTCCAGTGTTCTTGCCTGGAGAATCCCAGGGACGGGGGAGCCTGGTGGGCTGCCGTCTATGTGGTCACACAGAGTCGGACACGACTGAAGTGACTTAGCAGCAGCAGCAGGCAACTTTCAATCTAACCATTGCAATTATCAGCTAATCTTTCATCACTACAAATCCAGGAGAAATTTTGCTTCTGTTTTATGTCTTTTAGCCATGAGGCTTGAGGGATCTTAGCTTCCTGACAAGGGACTGAACTCACAGCCTTGGAAGGCAAAGTTTAAACCATGGGACCACCGGGGAAGTTCCCTCAGGATATAGGCTGATCAGAGAACTTCACAGCTCTGCTGCTGCTGCTGCTAAGTCACTTCAGTCGTGTCCGACTCTGTGTGACCCCATAGACGGCAGCCCACCAGGCTCCCCTATCCCTGAGATTCTCCAGGCAAGAACACTGGAGTGGGTTGCCATTTCCGTCTCCAATGCATGAAAGTGAAAAGTGAAAGTGAAGTTACTCAGTCGTGTCTGGCTCCTAGCGACCCCATGCACTGCAGCCTACCAGGCTCCTCCATCCATGGGATTTTCCAGGCAAGAGTACTGGAGTGGGGTGCCATTGCCTTTACACCTCTGGGGACACCTTGTCTCCCTCCTTGGGTAATCTTGAATCACAGAGTTGGCAAGTATCTGCTGCATCTATTAGGTTGGTGCAAATGTAATTGTGGTTTTGGAGTGTGAATTTTAAATCATTATAACTAGGTCAAACACATCTTTATTAACCAAAATAGGAACCATTAGAATCAACACATTTTTGCCAATAAGAAATAAACTTGTTTAGGCCTACATTGTAAAAATCCGTGCTTCAGGATTTGAGAAACTCTTGGAAAGCATTTTCTGCATCCTGCTGGTTGCGGAAGAGCTTTCTTGGCAAAATGTTGTCAAGATGCTTGAAGAAGGGGTGGTTGGGCTGACAGGAAGTCAGGCGCATATGGCAGGTGAGGCAAAACTCTGTGGCCCAATTTGTTCAACTTTTGAAATGTTCATTGTGCAACGTGTGGTCAGGCGCTGTCGTGGAGAAGAATTTGGCCCATTCTTTTGACCAATGCCTGCTGCAGTTTTTGGTGCATCTCATCGATTTGCTGAGCATACTGCCCAGATATAATGATTTTGCCTGGATTGAAAAAGCTGCAGTGGATCAGGTGGATCAGATGGGCAGCAGACCACCAAACAGCACCCATGACCTTTTTTGGTGCAAGCTTAGCTTTGGGCAGTGCTTGAGAGTGTCTTGGTCTAACCACTGAGCTGGTCATCACCAGTTGTCATTTAAAATCCAGTTTTCATTGCACATTACAACCTGAGAAATGGTTTGTTGTTGCATACAATAAGAAGATAACACTTCAAAACAATGACTTTTTTTTTTAAAATTTCCAATCAGCTCACAAGGCACCCACTCATTGAGCTTTTTCACCTTTGCAGTTTGCTCCAAATGCCAAATGACCATAGAATAGCCAACGCTGAATTCTTGGGTAGCTTCTCGTTTAGCTGTAAAAGGATCAACTTAGATGATACTCTTATTTGATCACTGTTGACTTCCAATGGCTGGCCATGATGCTCCCCATCTTCAAAGCTCTCGTCTCCTCTGCAAAACTTCTTGAACCACCACTGCACCGTATGTTCGTTAGCAGTTCCTGGGCCAAATGGGTTGTTGATGTTGTGAGTTGTCTCTGCTGCTTTACAACCCATTTTGTACTCAATAAAAAAATCGCTTGAATTTGCTTTTTGTCTAACATCATTTTCCTAGTCTAAAATAAATATAAAATAAACAGCAAGAAATAAGTCATTGGGGCTTCCCTGGTGGCTCAGAGGTTAAAGCGTCCGCCTACAAGGTGGGAGACCTGGGTTCAATCCCTGGGTCGGGAAGATCCGNTAAGCAAAATGCATTGTGAAGGAATGACGACTCCTCATTTAGGATGGTTTGGGGGGACATGAGCTTCTTTAAGCATGGATATGTTTGAAAAATACATCTTATGCTTTCTGTTGTAAAAGGGAGCCATGCTTATGAGGGCTTTTGTGTTGGACTGTAACGATTCAAGAGGGCTTGGTCATGAATTCTTTCAACTGATGCATCTGCTTTACACTGTAGGCAGAGCATGCACCATGATTTCCATTTTACAGATGAAGAAGAAGACGTGGGAAGGCCTTGTGATTTGACCCAGGTCTCACAGATGGAGAGCTGCAAAATAAAATCTCCGCTGGGGCTTTTTAACTCTAGGACTGCAGCATGTGCTGCCTTGCTGTTCAGTGATACCTCCCTTTTGGTTAATGTGCTCCTTATCCTCAATCTGTGATAAGTCACTTCTAGGCAACTTTCATGGCAACCCACTCCAGTACTCTTGCCTAGCAAATCCCATGGGTGGAGGAGTCTGGTGGGCTGCAGTCCATGGGGTTGCTAAGAGTCGGACGCGACTGAGTGACTTCACTTTCACTTTTCACTTTCATGCATTGGAGATGGAAATGGCAACTCACTCCAGTGTTCTTGCCTGGAGAATCCCAGGGACGGGGGAGCCTGGTGGGCTGCCGTCTATGTGGTCACACAGAGTCGGACACGACTGAAGTGACTTAGCAGCAGCAGCAGGCAACTTTCAATCTAACCATTGCAATTATCAGCTAATCTTTCATCACTACAAATCCAGGAGAAATTTTGCTTCTGTTTTATGTCTTTTAGCCATGAGGCTTGAGGGATCTTAGCTTCCTGACAAGGGACTGAACTCACAGCCTTGGAAGGCAAAGTTTAAACCATGGGACCACCGGGGAAGTTCCCTCAGGATATAGGCTGATCAGAGAACTTCACAGCTCTGCTGCTGCTGCTGCTAAGTCACTTCAGTCGTGTCCGACTCTGTGTGACCCCATAGACGGCAGCCCACCAGGCTCCCCTATCCCTGAGATTCTCCAGGCAAGAACACTGGAGTGGGTTGCCATTTCCGTCTCCAATGCATGAAAGTGAAAAGTGAAAGTGAAGTTACTCAGTCGTGTCTGGCTCCTAGCGACCCCATGCACTGCAGCCTACCAGGCTCCTCCATCCATGGGATTTTCCAGGCAAGAGTACTGGAGTGGGGTGCCATTGCCTTTACACCTCTGGGGACACCTTGTCTCCCTCCTTGGGTAATCTTGAATCACAGAGTTGGCAAGTATCTGCTGCATCTATTAGGTTGGTGCAAATGTAATTGTGGTTTTGGAGTGTGAATTTTAAATCATTATAACTAGGTCAAACACATCTTTATTAACCAAAATAGGAACCATTAGAATCAACACATTTTTGCCAATAAGAAATAAACTTGTTTAGGCCTACATTGTAAAAATCCGTGCTTCAGGATTTGAGAAACTCTTGGAAAGCATTTTCTGCATCCTGCTGGTTGCGGAAGAGCTTTCTTGGCAAAATGTTGTCAAGATGCTTGAAGAAGGGGTGGTTGGGCTGACAGGAAGTCAGGCGCATATGGCAGGTGAGGCAAAACTCTGTGGCCCAATTTGTTCAACTTTTGAAATGTTCATTGTGCAACGTGTGGTCAGGCGCTGTCGTGGAGAAGAATTTGGCCCATTCTTTTGACCAATGCCTGCTGCAGTTTTTGGTGCATCTCATCGATTTGCTGAGCATACTGCCCAGATATAATGATTTTGCCTGGATTGAAAAAGCTGCAGTGGATCAGGTGGATCAGATGGGCAGCAGACCACCAAACAGCACCCATGACCTTTTTTGGTGCAAGCTTAGCTTTGGGCAGTGCTTGAGAGTGTCTTGGTCTAACCACTGAGCTGGTCATCACCAGTTGTCATTTAAAATCCAGTTTTCATTGCACATTACAACCTGAGAAATGGTTTGTTGTTGCATACAATAAGAAGATAACACTTCAAAACAATGACTTTTTTTTTTAAAATTTCCAATCAGCTCACAAGGCACCCACTCATTGAGCTTTTTCACCTTTGCAGTTTGCTCCAAATGCCAAATGACCATAGAATAGCCAACGCTGAATTCTTGGGTAGCTTCTCGTTTAGCTGTAAAAGGATCAACTTAGATGATACTCTTAGTTGATCACTGTTGACTTCCAATGGCTGGCCATGATGCTCCCCATCTTCAAAGCTCTCGTCTCCTCTGCAAAACTTCTTGAACCACCACTGCACCGTATGTTCGTTAGCAGTTCCTGGGCCAAATGGGTTGTTGATGTTGTGAGTTGTCTCTGCTGCTTTACAACCCATTTTGTACTCAATAAAAAAATCGCTTGAATTTGCTTTTTGTCTAACATCATTTTCCTAGTCTAAAATAAATATAAAATAAACAGCAAGAAATAAGTCATTGGGGCTTCCCTGGTGGCTCAGAGGTTAAAGCGTCCGCCTACAAGGTGGGAGACCTGGGTTCAATCCCTGGGTCGGGAAGATCCACTGGAGAAGGAAATGGCAACCCACTCCAGTATTCTTGCCTGGAGAATCCCATGGATGGAGGAGCCTGGTAGGTTACAGTTCATGGGGTCGCAAAGAGCAGACATGACTGAGCGACTTCACTTTCACTTAATAAGTCATTATCAAAAAACATAAAGCGAGAAATGCACATTAAAATGATGTATAACATAACCACATTTAAGAATGTATTCCAATGTCAAACGACAAACTTCAGCAATTCAAAACCACAATTACTTTTGTACCAGCCTAATAGTTTAACTCTCTTCTATTTCAGAGAAGGAAATTGAGTCATAGAGAGGGTAGATAACTGTCTCCATGATACCGAGTTAGGTGAGGCTCCAAGTCACACAGCCAGTTAGTGACAGAATCATGACAAGAACCTCCATCTCCTAAACCAGGTGTGGGCCTCACTGGTCTGGCCCATGGCCTCACCGGTATGATGCTGGTTTAGCTGGTGCCTGGTAAGCATTTGCCAAATATAACAGGCACTGTTGACTTATGGAAGACAAGATTTATGCTTTGTATACATGACTATAGGTCTGTCCACAATGGCCTTGTAAAAGATTAATAGTCTTGTACATAATTCAGGCACTGAGCCACATGAAAAAATAGGAGGAGGCACGCAGGCTGATGATGCAATCTAAGGACAAAGCTTCTTCAAAAGTGAAATGCTATAAAAGACTCTACCACATAATTCTGTGGCAAAGAGATGGCAATTCCTGCTATTTTTTCAGTCACTCAATTCAAAAGTAAAAAAAAAGAATATGTACCCCTTTCCCAAACCATTTACCTGGCCCAAAATGATGGCACATACCCTCTCCACACCCAGCAACATTACCATCTCCCTTCAGCAGACCATGTTGGACCACATTAAAATTGTGTCCTGACATTCCCCTCATGCTGGAGACATTCCCTCACCAATCCTTGGTATAATACCAGAAATCTATTATTCTACACATCATGAGACTCAGTACCTTTTTTTACTGGCCATAGTTCATGGCACATGGGATCTCAGTTCCCGGACCAGGGATCAAATCTGCAACCCCTGCATTGAACGCACAGAGTCTAAACTTCTGGACCACCAAGGAAGGCTCAGTACTTTGACAGAGGTGGCTTTGTCAAGCTTTTCCTTATTCATCCTCTCTTAGCAAGGGGTTCAGAAACTTCTTGGCTTAACAATAAGTCTACCCTGCAGAAGGTCCAAGACCATTTGTCTTAGATTCAGGTGATATCCTACAAGAGGGCATAAGAGCCCTTCATCTGAGGCAGGCCAAGCTCATATGCTTTTGCTCTAGTCAGAAGCTCTGGAGAGAGCTGTGATTGTCCACCAGTAGAAAGCTCAGAAGAGACGAGTTTCTGTCCAGGGACAGGTCTTTCTTCACCTGGCAGGCCAGTGGCCCTTGCCTTAGTAACACCTCCCTGCAGAATAGGTTGTTGGGCTAAGTTCATCAACAGAAAGACAGCATGCAGAAACATAACATGAATTTGAAAAGAGGGAGGAGAATAACTGCTAACCACACTTCCTATGAATCAAGCACTGGTCTACACATAAGAATTAATTTATCCACTGTGCCATCTCTCCCACTTTGCAGATAAAGAAACTGGCACAAAAAGATCAGGGAACTAGTAGAGCTGAGTTTTGAATTCAACTCAAGCAATTTGGTCTCAAACAGCATCTTCTAAACGAGGGGTCTATAAACTATCTTGCAGGTTAACTCCAGCCTACCACCTATTTTCATAAATAACTCCCCTTTTCTCTGCAGCTTTTATGCTCACCTGGCAGAGTTTGTAGTTGTAACAGGGACTGTATGCCTCACAAAGCCTAAAATTGTTACTAGCTCTTTACAGAAAGTTTGCTGACCCTTCCTCTGAATTATACTGGGGAGGGAGAGGGACTGTCCTCCTCATACCTTTTAGAAGGCAAACACATCTGAAAGCTGTTATTACATAGACTAACATGCAATACCCAGGAGAGAGTTTAGCATCTAATTCTTTCCTATTTGTCTTAAAGGTGAGGAAACTGAGGTCTGGGGACATGAGAGAAACTGACCCCCAGATGACACTGATAACAGCGGACACAGATCCAGAATCTAAACCCTGAATCCGCTGCCCTGCTGTGTTTGAGACAACACCTCAGTTTTCAGTTAGCGCCTTAGCAGGAAAGAGTTAAAGATGAGTTGAGAAGACTGAAATGAATCAGAGAGGCCCTCCAGAAGATGGAGAAGGAAGTTAAAGGTAAGTAAAGAGAGGCCAACAGGGAGAAAACCCAGTCTGTGCTGATAAATGTGTGATCCCCATGAGTATAGTTCATGGAATTCTCTAGGCCAGAATATTGGAGTCACTAGCCTTTCCCTTCTCCAGGGGATCTTCCTATCCCAGGGATCAGACCCAGGTCTCCCTCACTGCAGGTGGATTCTTTACCAACTGAGCCACCGGGGAAGCCCAGTGAAAGTGTCTGAAGGCAGTTATTTCACAGTTTTGTCAAGCCAGCAGCGCAGGGCCGCCCATGCCTGCCTGGATTCCCATCCCTTGACTTCTCTCTAAAACTAATGTAGACTGTCTACTGGACTCTAGAAGTTTTATAAATGTTATTAACCATGCATCCGTTTAATTCTAACTGGATGGTAAATGCCTTGAGGGACTTTCCAAAAGTCATGAATACATGAGTATGGTCTGCAAAGAGGGCCCCACCCTGAGAAATTAGAATGCAAATATCGACCTGATCATTTCCTAATGTTTTTCAAGGCCCATCCATAAGAAAGCCCAGCCAAAATCTTTATTTCTGATCATTTTCATCACCCATCATATGCAAAGTCCTCATCTTATCTTAGAGCTTCAAAAGAAAACACTGTCAAAACCGGCTTCTTCGTGACTTATCATTTAATATGTTCTCCTTCATTTCCAAGGGAACAAAGTACATATTTTCCCAAATGCAATTGAAATTGCAACCCCTGCTCCTTCTTTTAGGGCTCTGGGGAGTCAGTGTTAATCAAATATTAATGAGAATCAAAAGAGCTAGAAATTGTTATATAATTTTCCATCTACAGAAATGCAAATGATATTTCAGATCAGCATAATTTTACACTTAGTGAATTCCCATTGCTTTGTTGAATCCATTCAAAACCTTGCAGTCGAGATCATGTAAAGTGTTAGATGCTCAGTCATGTCCAACTCTTTGCAACCCCATGGACTTTAGCCTGCCAAGCTACCCTGTCTATGGAGTTTTCAGGCAAGAATACTGGAATGGGTAGCCATTCCCTATCCAGGGGATCTTCCTGACTCAGGGATTGAACCCAGGTCTCCTGCATTGTAGGCAGATTCTTTATCACCTGAGTCACCAGAGAAGCCCAGTCCAAATCATATACATTCAAATACAAATATACTGGTGTAATCACTATCTAATGTGACATTCTAGAAATTTTGGAAACTTCAGATGTCATGATAGCACTAGTCCACAGAGATAAAATATTTTGTAAATTATCAACCTTTTTGAAACTCTTCTCAGATGGAGCTGATGGCTCACATATGTGAATTTACTCAGTTGGGATGAATTGGAAAACTTGCATTATTGGCCTAACCTCTGCTTCCCCAGGATTTGCAAGCCTGGTCCTGATGTAATACCCACAGGTTATCATAGGAGCATCCATTTCAGTGAGAATGCAGTGGGGTTTCTGAATCAGTGTGGGAGGACCATCCCCTTTTCCTCAGCTCATACTTCCTGGCCACTGCTGATTGGTCCAAAGGAGGACATGTGGCTCAACTGAGCCAATGAGTTCCTTTCTCAGGATTTTGGATTTTGTGATGAGTCAGTCAGTCTGAGCTCTAACATTTAAAGCTCCCAAACTGTCTGTTACCCTATTTTCTTTCATGCTGACATGAAACATCATGGTTTGTGAGGAGACAGAAGAACAAAGCAGCTTTGCAGAGAGGAGGAACTGAGGAGAGCTACCATGGAGTCCTGAGTTCCTGATTTCAGCTTTTCCTACAGATTCAAATTTGTAAATGAGATACCTTTATATCATTACAACAAAATGTTTTTTCTGTTTAAGTTTATTGGAGTGGGGCTTCTGTCACTTGGCATTCAATGTCTTAATAAATACACAGTATTAAAAAATTCTAAGGAGAAGATGAAATAGAACTGTGTAAATTGGAAGCAGATTAATAAGGCAAGTGACTTGAACTTATTAAGTGCTCAATAATTTTGTTGTTGTAGCTATTGTTTGTTTTAATGGATAACAAATAGCAAGGACTGGTGAGTGACATACTGATCACCTGGAGAAAAGAGAAGTAAAGCATGCAACGAAAGCATACGCCACAGGCCAAAACTGAAGACCCACACTCACTCTAACCATGTTGGGGCTAGCTTTTGTCCCTGTCTCAAAAAAGAGGACAATTATCTAGTCTGCTCTATAAGCAGAACCCCAGTAGTCATCATCTCTCTTTTCTCTTGTACCAAGTCCATCATTTCACCATTCCACCAGTCCCAGCTGTTCAAAGAGAAGTCTCTCATCTTTACCCATTTCTTTTCATTTCCACTGGATTCTTTACCACTAGCACCATCTGGGAAGCCCTCCATTGCTGCTACCCTAATCCAAAATTGTTGCATCATTTACTTGTCACTCAACTGGTCTCCTTTCTGAAACCTTTAATTCCTAGCATTTCTTACTCCACAGTTCTAGCTAAAGGATGCTTTTTAAAGTGTAAATCTGATGATGACATGCATCTCCCCCCAGACACATGCAATATACATCTTTTAAATGTTATATTGTTTCCTCTTTGCTGCAGGGCAATGATTCTCATTCTGAACTTCACAAGAAAATCATCTGGAGGCCTTACAACAAGCAAACACACAAACAAACAAAACTTAGGCCTGGATCTCACTTCCAGAAGTCTGGATTGTATTGTTCCGGAGTGGGAGCTTCTGGCCAGTATTTCTAAAACACTCCCTAGGTGATTCTGATGAAAAGTTGCAAGAACTGCTCTAGGTATATAAGCCCCGCTTCATGCGGGCTGGTCTTGCCTCTGTTTCCTTCTCTTCCCTCGTTATCTGCCACATCCCCACCCACTGTTCTCCAGCCACGCTGGTCTTCTCTTGGTTCCTCAAAATCCCCATACTCCTTCCTGCCTAACCTCTGCTTCTCCAGGATTTGCAAGCCTGGTACTGATGTAATACGGCCTCTGAGCAGCTTTTTCCTGTGACACACTCTCCTTTCTCTCCAGCTCTTCACTCTGTGTCACTTCCTTAGGGAAGACTTCCTGGACCCTTCCTGAGTAGGTCAACTCCCCATTCTGGCCCACTGAACTCTGCGCCTTTCCTTTCTAGCACTTGTCACAGTAAGCTCTATATCTATGTGTAAGCCTCTGAATCACGTTTGTGTTCCCCACTAAACTATACACTCTGTGAGCAGGGGCCCTCTTTGCTTTGTTCACCGCTGCATCTCCAGTCCACAGCTTTCCTCATAAAGGAAGAAGAGGCAACCCTTTTTCTTTGTGATGAGGACCAAGGGAAGAGATGGAAATATTTCCCGAAGGCAGCCCTACTGCTACGGAAATTAAAATTCAGTGCCAAGATTTTTGTTATAAAACTAACAAAAACTTCAAAGGGAAATTCAAGTCTTGAGTGGAATGGGCAATAAAAAACTTTAAGGGGCTTGTAGTTGATGGTGGATGGAGCAAGTTAGGCTCAAGTTCGGTGAAGGGTCCAGAGGAGAGGCTCTGATTCCACCAGGGCTGGTCTTCATTCCACCACCATAAACTACCTATGGCTTAAGTGGCACGGCTTGAAAACACAAAAGGAGAACCTTTGCTCAGTAATCCCCCCGGGCCTTGGCAGGACAAGGCAGCAACCCAGTGGGGTTACTGGGGGAGACTGTGGTTTTGTTCGAGTTGCAGAGAGAAGACCCACTTCTCTAGATGGGACATCTAGTTTGGTGACTAGACATGGAGCCAGACTCTCTTTTCAAACCCCTGCAGGGAGCTCTGGTATTTACTTGCTGCGTGACCTGAGGACAAGTTCGTTATGTTCTGTTTCTGTTTTCAGACTGTATCATGAGCAAGATAACAGTGCGATGGGTGTACAACATGATAGAGATACAATCTCTTCAGCGATTCATTATAAAGATAATGGATTCTAGCTAACACAAGCACAAATTCTAGCTAACACAAGGCTTCTTCAGCCATTGTTTTTATAACTTTTTTCCTACTCTGAAACTCTACAAGATTCCCCATTTTTGCTTCTATGTTGGCAGCAGTATGAGCCCTAATCGTTGCATGCTCTGAACCACTGCAGTCGACAGCCCCAATTGCTAAGCTGCAAACCTGCTGCTGCAGTGGTTTAATCACTAAGTCGCATCCAACTCTTGCAACCTTATGGACTGTAGCCTGCCAGGCTTCTCTGTCCATGGGATTTCCCAGGCAAGAATATTGCTGCTAACACGTGAGCAGCAATATTTGGTTTTTAAATAAGACCAAAGTGCAGCCCATTTACAATTTCTGAATTTTGGATCAATCACGATTGTGCAGATGATTTACCTTCTGACTACGGGCACTAAAATGCCGTTGCTGTCTGTAAACGTCTGTGAAGTGTACTATGCTCTCCATGTCTTGTGATCCCTCTGAAGGCAAGTCTTTCACCTTCTGAAGGGAGGATGGAGGGCTTGCACAAGCACCCCTTCCTAGGATAGTGACTGAGGCAACCTTCTACACAGGATACCCTCCTGCCTCTGGCCCTGCCTTACCCTTGTAAATGCATTCCCAGGGACAGGGATAGGGAACATCACATTTATTCACATGCTCTGGAATGCCCTGGTAGCTCAGATGATAAAGAATCCACCTGCAATGTGGGAGACCTAGGTTCGATCCCTGGGTTGGGAAGATCCCCTGGAGAAGGGAACAGCCACCTACTCCAGTATCCTGGCCTAGGAGAATTCCATGGACAGAGGAGCCTGGCAGGCTACAGTCCATGGGGTTGAGTCACAAAGGGTTGGACACAACCGAGTGACTTTCGCTTTCTCCTTTACATAACCACAAAATTATTGTGGTCTTCCCTGGTGGCTCAGATGGTACAGAATCCACCTGCAAGGTGGGAGACCTGGGTTCGATCCCTGGGCTGGGAAGATCCGCTGGGGAAGGGCGTGGCAATCCACTCCAGTATTCTTTCCTGGAGAATCCCCATGGACAGAGAAGCCTGGTGGGCTGCAGTCCACAGGGTTGCAAGGAGTCAGACATGACTGAGCGACTAAGCACACAGCACTGGAATGAAATGTTCTGAGCACACAGTTACGCCTGATGGCACAGAGGATTGGCTACATTACACATCCTCAGTAACACATCCATTTTAACTAGAAAGTCATTTTGGTTCAACTATACCGATTTCGCCTGAAGTTCAGTTTGGCTAGCGCTCCTTGGAAGAGGAATGTGATAGTTCACTTCGTGTATCAACTGTACTGGACCACAGAGGGCCTAGAGATTTTGGATGTGTCGGTGAGGGTGTTTCTGGATGAGACTAACATGTGCATAGGCATACTGAGAAAAGCAGAGTGTCCTCCCTCCTGTGGGCGAGCCTCATCCAATCATTTGAGGACCCAAATAGAATAAAAAGGCTTACCCTCCCTCAAGGGAGAGGGATTTCCTCTTGCTTGATCACCCTGAGCTGGGACATTGGTTTTTCTCCTTCCCTGGGACTCAGACTGGCTCTTCCTGAGTTGAAACTCTGCTGGCTTTTAGCCTGGAATTACACTATTGGTTCTGGTACTTTGAGGCTTTTGGACTCAGATTAGAACTAAACTGGCTTTCTTGGGTCTCCAGCTTGTTGACTGTAGATCTTATGGAGAGTGACTGCAAGTCTCATGGAGACTCATCAGCCTCCATCCATGATCACTAATTTCTTATAATAATTCTCTCTCTCTCTATATATATATACACATACACACACACATATATGTATATTTATGTTTCCATATATATATATGAACTTCCCTGGTGGCTCAAATGGTAGAGAATCTGCCTGCAATGTGGGAGACCTGAGTCTGATCCCTACATTGGGAAGATCCCCTGGAGAAGGGAACAGCTACCCACTCCAGTATTCTTGCCTGGAGAACTCCATNTATATATATATACACATACACACACACATATATGTACATTTATGTTTCCATATATATATATGAACTTCCCTGGTGGCTCAAATGGTAGAGAATCTGCCTGCAATGTGGGAGACCTGAGTCTGATCCCTACATTGGGAAGATCCCCTGGAGAAGGGAACAGCTACCCACTCCAGTATTCTTGCCTGGAGAACTCCATGGACAGAGGAGCCTGGCAGGCTACAGTCCATAGGGTCACAAAGAGTCAGACACGACTGAGCCACTTTCACTTTCTATACATATATATGTTTGTATTTTTTCCTATTAGGTTTCTGGGGAACCCTAATACAAAGAGCTCCAGAAGATTTTTCTGCCTTAATAAGGTCAGGAAAGAAAATATTAATGACATTTCTTTGCTAACAAAGAGTCAGAAGCTTTTAGAGACACACTAGCATTGTGGACATGAGTCACTCATTATATAGTTCTGAGGGGTTGGAAAAGGGGAGTTGATGTGTACTGAGTTCATGCTATGAGCCAGTCACTTTCACAAACATCAGTTTAGTGAATTAAAGGCATCTTTACAGAGCTAAGACATCAGTTTAAGAACAAGTCCAAGGCATCAGTTCTATCACTTGCCTTTCTGCAAAACTATGCAGTGTACTAAACTGAACAAGCCTCAAACATGGCCATGACACAGGCTATGGCAGGAGCCTTCCCTTACTAAAGGGAGCTACAGAAACTTCAAAGGAGAAGGTGTGATTTCTTTCCTTATAGTAATTAACTGGGTGGTCACTTTAAAAATCCTATTCTTCCAGACAAAACTGCATCAGTGTAGTGCAAAATAGGGGACTGAGCTATCTTTCTGCTTCCAAGACTCCAAACAGCTAGGACAGCCTCTCACGTTGTCATAGTAGACTGGGTGGTCACTACCTAGAAATACAGTGGATCCTTGTGACAGGTTTTAGGCAATCTTAGGGTTCGTTACCTCACTGCTTTTTGTAAATTGCAGGAAGCCTTCCAGATTCCACACTGCCCAGTCGTAGAAACTACAAGATTGGTTTGCAAGACAGGAGGAAAGCATTAGGAAGTTAGGTTTTCTGCCCCCAGACGGAAGAGAGCCACTCCTGGGGCCTCCCAGTGAGACATTTCTAGGACTTTTATCTGCCCGATGGAATGGATAGAAAAGTCCAGTAATAAAAGGACCTGCGCTGAGTCAACAGGTTGGCAGAGTCTCAACCTCATTCACCCTCATATATGAAAAAGATCTACACCACAGTGAACCACTGAACACAGTGAAGTTGCTCTTTGTGATCCCATGGACTACAGCCTACTAGGCTCCTCCATCCATGGAATTTTCCAGGCCTGAGTGCTGGAGTGGGTTGATATTTCCTTTCTCCAAGGGATCTTCCCGAACCAGGGATCGAACTCAGGTCTCCCGCATTGCAGGCAGATGCTTTGCTGTCTGAGCTACCGGGGAAGCCCCTGCACCTCAAACAGTGGCTGACAAAAAGTTCTATAATGTACCAAAAGCAGTGACTAGAGTTTACGACTGGAGACTTGATCTTTGTCACTTAGTTATGTCACTTACTTTCTCTGGGCTTCAGCCGGAAAAACTAGGGTGCAATGAAAGTGAAAGTGAAGTCACTCAGTCGTGTTCAACTCTTTGCAACCCCATGGACTGTAGCCTACCAGACTCCTCCTTCCATGGGATTTTCCAGGCAAGAGTACCGGAGTGGGTTGCCATTTCCTTCTCCAGGGGATCTTCCAAACCCAGGGATCGAACCCAGGTCTTCCACAATTGCAGACAGACACTTTACCCTCTAAGCCACCAGGGAAGCTCTTGGGGTGCAATGAGGAAGGCTGTAAGGAATGGTGGGGCCACAGGATTTCTGAGATTCCTTTTACCTTTAAAACCCCAAGCTTTTCTGTTGTTACTATATATAGTGGTTGTATCAGCACAATCATCCTTCCAGCTCACAAAAGGTAAACATTTGGCAGTCACAAGTCCCTTCTTTGTTTGGATTGCAGTGTCCTTAGCTTGTCAGTTCTCTGCTTGGTTTAATATGTGTGTTTCAGCCGCTCAGTCGAGTCTGATTCTTTGTGATCCCATGGACTGCAGCCTGCCAGGGTTCTCTGTACATGGGATTCTCCAGGCAAGAATACTGGAGTGGGTAGCCATTCCCTTCTCCAGGGCATCTTCCTGACCCAGGGATCGAACCCAGGTCTCCTGCATTGAAGGCAGACTCCTTATAGTCTGAGCCACCAGGGATGCCCTGGAGCATTCGATACAACACGGTGCCTATGCTAGGTACTATAAGTAAAAAATGAATTCACAGACTTGTGCAGTATTGAGGAGGATCCAGGTTGCTAGTTTAAGATAATACACTCTAAGTTGTTATTTGACACACAAACACAGACATATATCTGGCAGGTTAAAAATGTGTCTTTGATATTTCTCCCTATAAGAGGGGGGGTCAATCTTAGTGACTCGCTTGTAACCCGTTGAGTCTGTGACAGTGATGCTGTGTGATGTCGGAGGCTAGGTTGGCAAAGGCTACTGCCTGCTTCTCTTGGGACTGATGGCTTGGGTGAAGTCACGCAGCATCTGGGAAGGCTGAGCACCCCAAAACCGCCATGCTGGTGTAGATGCTCTGTTAACTAACCATGCCAAGCTCCCATAGGAATTCTTCAACCACACACTCAGGAGAGAGCACAGTGGAGCCTTTGATGGTAGGAGCCCCAGCCAACATCTGATGGCAACAGCCTGAAAAATCCCCAGCAAGACCTGCCTAGGTTGAGCTCTTCCTGAATTCCCAGCCCACAAACTGTGACCAAAATAAAATCGCCAGTTTTAAGCTACTGATTTCAGGGTAAGGTGTAACGCAGCAATAGTCACCAGAACAACATCGGCGCTGAAACGATCCTTGATTATTCCAGAATCAAAGTTAACACAGAGATATTTCTATTTCAGGAACATTTTCCAATAAGTACATAGTCCACACTCTAGGAGAGGAAGATAACAGTGGTATAAGTGACCTAAAACCCATGTAAACAATCATGCCATGTTCTACACTATCTTATTTTTTTAAAGTATAACCTTGCGAAGTAGTTTAAGTTCCTTCAAACTAGAAACATATCCATGGAACATTATATTCTGAACAATAAAAATTCAAGTTAAGAGAAATGAAACCAAGATGACTCATTAAATAACAACTACACTTGTCTTCTTTTGTGTTATCACTGCTCTTCTGGACAAATGAAAAATGAAATTTTTTCTGTTTGAAAAAAAAAAAGTCATTCTGAGTCTGTATTTACTCTAACTACAGTGAAACACATGCTGGCCTGGGGATCAAAGCAATAATATAGGGAGATAAGAAAAATCTCCTGCCTCCTGTCCCTTCAGCTAATTTGTGGGGCACTTGACCATCCTGCCACAGATTCATAGATACTTTCAATACCATCAAGATTTGAGAGTTCTAATTAAATTGAAGTAGAGGGCATGATTCACCTCCTGAAAATGGCTGTGTTGTAACTCAGTGGACCTAGAACTCATCTGAGATGCAGCCTCTAGTCACTGCAGAAAACCTCTCTACAGCTGACAATCTAAAGGTCTACCTGGGAGAGCAGCTAAAAGCCAACCTTGCCTTTTCATTTTGGTTACTCTATTTGCTAAATGGTAATTATAGTCCTGACCTACCTTAACTGTCACTGTGTAGGTTGCAGGAAGCTGCAAACTGACTGAAAAAAAAAAAAATCCTGAGAATTATAAATGCCAAGTCAGCTTTGCAAATGTGATAGTTTTCAAAATCAACTCAACTGCTTTTTTAAAAAAGAGATTAATCTGTAAAATTTGCATTCATACTGGCCATATTTTTAATGGCCCACAGACAAGGGGGAAAAGTAGAAACAGTGACAGATTTTATTTTCTTGGGCTCCAAAATCACTGCAGATGGTGACTGCAGCCATGAAATTAAAAGATGCTACTTGGAAGGAAGGCTATGGCAAACCTAGGCAGCATATTAAAAAGCAGAGACATCTCTGCTGGCAAAGATTCGTATAGTCAAAGCTCTGGGTTTTTTTTCAATAGTCACGTACAGATGTGAGAGTTGGACCATAAAGAAGGCTGAATGCTGAAGAATCAATGCCTTCACACTGTGGTGCTAAAGAAGACTCCTGAGAGTCCCTTAGACTGCAAGGAAATCAAACCAGTCAATCCTAAAGGTAATTAATCCTGAATATTCTTTGGAAGGACTGATGCTTAAGCTGGAGCTCCAATACTTTGGCCACCTAATATGAAGAGCTGACTCATTGGAAATGACCCTGCTGCTGGGAAAGACTGAGAGCAGGACGAGAAGGGGATGACAGGTGATGAGATGGTTAGATAGCATCACCGACTCAGTGGACATGAGTTTGAGCAAACTCCAGGAGATAGTGAAGGACAGGGAAGTCTGGGCTGCTGCAGTCTTTGGAGATCACAGAGTCAGACTGGACTTAGGGACTGAACAACAGCTGGCCACATTTGTCTGTACTGTTGCCTGCCTTTGCCATCTGAATTTTAATATTCACTATATAAGTTGACTAAGTTAAGTGGGTATGTGTGAGTGAGAGACAGGGCATCAGAAAATAAACATAAAATTCATTCAAGGTCCTTCTGGGTTTTGAACTAACAAGTGTAACAAGTAGGGAGACATCTATTTTCATCACTGCACTAACTGCAATATGTATAATCCTATATTTTAAAAAAAATAATGGAATAAGGGATTATCTAGATAAACACATTACCTTTCTCCAGGGGAATCTTCCTGACCCACGGATCCAACCCTGGTCTCCTGCATTGAAGGCAGATTCTTTACTATCTAAACCACCAGGGAATCCCAACAAATTAAACAGGGTTTCTTTAAATGACTATCCCTTCGTTCATTTGGAATATGCTTAAAATTATCAAAGTTTTCAGGGGTGCTTCAGAATATTATATATTCTGTACGTAAATTACAGGAAAAAAGGACAAGTCTATATCAAATAACATTGGGTCTCAAGCCCATGATAAAAAGATGTTTTGAAACAGAGTTGTTTTTCTTTCTTTGTTAACTCAGTGTCCCCTCCACCCCACCCCGGGATTTTCCCTTTCCTCCTATGTTTGTGAGGTCGCATTCTTCTCAGCTTGGCTCCTAGGATGCATCCTCTCTGAGACCTTCTGATGCCACATGAATGCTCATCCTTCTGCTCCCAGGCTGGCTAAGGGCTGCCTTCCATTCTCAAGTCTCACGTTGAGCTGAAATGACTTGCTTACATCCTGTCTTCTCCGTCAGTCTGGGAGCTCCACGGGGCCAGACACTGGAGCTTATTCTTTCACCTTCATATCCGATGTATGGCTGTAGGTGCGGCAAGTGCCCAGACAATGCTGGAGGCCTTATCCCTGGATCTGCCTGTCAGCCCTTCAGTTATTCTGCATTTCTAATATGTAGCATGTCTTTTCCTCTTAATCTTTATGATTTTCACTGGATCCTTTTGAGTTTTGATTTATAAGTTCTTAAAAGAGAGAGGTCCTGTCAGCTGGTGCACAGACTGCAGAAGTCAGGGTGTGAGTGAGTGAGTGAGTGTGTGTGTGTGTGTGTGTGATTGTGTGTGAGAACTGAGTCACCATCTCCCATTTCTGGCTTTGCTCCTCACATCTACAACCCACCCTTGTGCTCAATTTCCATTCCTTTGTCTCATTTCCCTTTTGGAGCACATCTGAAGGTAAGAAAACTTCATCTTACTACTATATTTGTACTTGCCAAATACTATGCTGAATCCAGCTGCGATTCTTAAATTATTCTGGAGAAAGTGGTATATATCCAGTGCAAAATAAATTTCCTTATACTCTCTAGCTATAAAAAGCTTGTTCTATTTTTTAAAAGTATGGGATGGTATAAGTAAAACTCTGTTTTGAACTTTTTCTGGCATTGAAAACCATAGGGTGAAAATATTCCAAAGCCATTACGAGTCACTCTTTTAGGAATATCTAGTGGTATGGGGAATGGTCATGAGAAGTTAAAAAAAAGAAAAACAACACATAGTATAAAGCTAAACAAAATTGGATTCTATTTAAGTATGTTTAAAATAACTTTTTTCTCTTTCTTTCTTTCTCTCTGTGTATAAAGGGGGCAAGCAAGTGTATAAAAATACAAGCTCTAATTCGAAGATATAGTACCTACACTTTCTTCTTTATGTTTCTTTCCTGCATTTCTTAGTTTATCACAATGATGATGTACTTTTCTATAGTCAGAAAAAAAAAAAAAATCCTGACATGCAATGTAAAGGATAAAAAACTTGAAAGAGTTAAAAACACAGAACAGACTGGGACATTTAAAAGAAAATCTAGGTTTTGTATTTTATCCTAGATAAAGGGGCGAGGCAAAGGGTCTTTCTTATTATAGTATTTTTTAAAATGAATAGTGTTTAAATTCTCAAGAGAACAGTGATATGTTCAATACTGTTACACAGCTTAAACATCCAGCTATACACCCTAAACATCCAGCCCTCAGCTCATCCCACACCACACTGCCATTCTTCTTTTTTCCCTCCTCACTTGTTTTCATAGCAGTTTTTTGTTTTTTTTTTTTTAAGGATCACGGTTATCCTTTCATCTGCTTGAATATATTTTATTTTATACTGTTGGGTTTTCTCTTTAGGGATGGCTTCCAAAGCCTTAAAGCTTCTGAACGCCCACTCACGGGAGACAGCATCTTGACTCTGCAAGTGTGTGCCCTTCCAGCCCGCCTGGAGACGAACCCCACTGAAGTCCCTGAGAGCAAACATCTATGAAAAGCAAAGCGATCTGCTATTTACTCAACGCTACTCCTGTCCGGTGGGTCAGAGAACAGACTTCAGAGTCCAGGATAAAGCCGGGCCTTGGCAGCTCAAGCCTCCCCATTGTGATTCAAGATTCGGGGTGTAAACACATGCAGTGTTTAACCATCGCCAGTTAGCTTTGAATGTTTGATAGCCGTGACTAGGGCTCAGGAAGAACACAGAAGTGACTTCTTTACTGGAGCTGAAGTTGAGGCTTTATGCAGTATTTGGGCAAGCGGCCCCGGCAGCTGCAAGCCCTCAATGGGCGCTTTCTAGTCGCTGAGTGGGCTGGGCAGCGTTGCTGGGAGCCCCGGGGCTGGAGCTGCCCCCAGGCTGGGCCACCCCGTCTCAGTGACAGGTGCTGAGGAAGAGGAGAAGGAGCAGCCCCTCCCCACGGGCTCCCAAGCCTGGGCTCACTGTCTGCCACGAACTGCCATTTTCATTGCAGTTTTGTTTCAGGAACACAGGACCTTGGCAGGCAGAGATGTACCCTGTGGCTTGGTCTTTCTCTGCTCAGCCAGTGGTGATGAAAACAATAACAAAGACCCTGACTTTGCTAAATGAACAAGACTCACTTCGATAACAAACCAGTACCGTTTTTGGCAGAAAGCCTTCTAGATGCTTGATGCCGTGTGCCCTGCTGGGGTGGGAAGGAGGACTGGAAGGGAAGAGCTCTAAGTTATATTTCGGTGCAGCCCGAGCGATGATCTCATCTTGTTGGGGACTGACGACCCTGTTTGTTATTAACTGTCACTTACTGGGAACTTTAATGAGCTGGATACTGACTTAAGGACTGCATGTTGTCCTGCTTGTCATAACCTTGCAATGTCTTTTGTTTTTCTTTCTTTCTTTTTAAAGAAAGGAGAAAACCAAGTTTCAGAAAGGTTAAGTGATATGTTCAATATTGTTACGCAGCTTAAAAATGGTACAGCCAGAAATCCAATCCTGGTATGACTATAAAATAACTTCTACTCTTTCTGGGGAAAAACATAGCTTATGCTTATAAATTTTAACTTTAAGTTTCCAGGTGGCTGTGGCCTAGAAAATGTGAGTTGGCCATGGGAGTACAGAGTAAATCAATAGTTTATATATTCTTTTCATTACAGAGAATTCCAGGAAAAGTCAGATGAAGTTGAATCATTAGGCAGACAGGTCCCTTCTTAATAATAAGAGCTTTTACCGCCCAGCCCCCAAGCGGAGGCTCAGTGAGCTTGTTAAAAAAATTGTCATTGTTCTTATTTTAAATAATTGTTCCTAAATTTTTAAATTTAAAAATAGCTGTTAGTTTTTAGAACAATTAAGATTTGTGGAAGAAACTGAATAGTACAGAGTTCCCTATACCCTAGACCCAGTTTCCAGTATTATTAACATCTACTGATGCACCTTTGTTATAATCAATGAACTAATATCAAAATAGTATTAGCTAAAGTCCATCGTTTATTCAGATTTCCTTGGTGTTTACCCAGTGTCCTTTTCCTATGTCAGGTTTCCATCTAGGACACCACATTGCATTTAGTTGCCGTATCTTCTTAAGTTCCTCTTGGCTGTGAGAGTTTCTCAAGCTTTCAGTGGTTTTGATGATCTTGCCAGTTTTGAGGTATACTAGTAGAAAAGGCAATGGCACCCCACTCCAGTACTCTTGCCTGGAAAATCCCATGGATGGAGGAGCCTGGAAGGCTGCAGTCCATGGGGTCGCTGAGAGTTGGACACGACTGAGCGACTTCCCTTTCACTTTTCACTTTAATGCAATGGAGAAGGAAATGGCAACCCACTCCAGTGTTCCTGCCTGGAGAATCCCAGGGATGGGGGAGCCTGGTGGGCTGCCGTCTATGGGGTCGCACAGAGTCGGACACGACTGAAGTGACTTAGCAGCAGCAGCAGCAGTGATTTTGTAAGAGGTAAGAGAATGTGCCTCTCTGGGGACAAGTCTCATGCTTTTCTTGTGCTTAGACTAAGGTAACGCGTTTTGGTAGAGGACCTCAGATGTAAGGGGCCATTTTCATCACACCATATCAAGGGTATATACTATCAACATGACCTATGACTGTTGATGTTGACCTTGATCACATGGCTGAGGTAATCTTTATCAGATTTCCCCACTGGGAGGTTACCTCTCCCCACCCCCACCTTCCATACTACGTTCCTTCAAACTCGCTATGCATAGCCCACACTTAAGTGGGGTGCCCCTTGACTTTTAAAAATAGTCTTATTAATTTTCCTCCATCATACAAAGTGACTTCTTGTTTAGCCTGATTTGATACCATTTGTTAATTAATCTCTACATCTCTGCTCCTACTCTCTAAATTACTGCTCTCAAATCATAGACCTTCAGAGTTCAGAGAGTATAAAGTATATTAGCCCTTTTATAATGGAGTTATCTGACAGAGGAAGCAGAAATATGTACATGCTTTGAAATAATTTCATATTTAATATTCCCTGAAAGCAAGGACACAATCATCATGGTGGTGGTGTAGTCATTAAGTCGTGACCGATTCTTGCAACCCCATGGACTGGATTATTACTCAACAGGTGCCTCTGTCCAAGTGACTTCCCAGACAAGAATACTGAACTGGGTTGCCATTTCCTCCTCCAGGAGATCTTCCTGACCCAGGGACTGAACTTGTGTCTTCTATACTGGCAGGCAGGTGTTTACCACTGAGCCACCAGGGAAGCCCTGCAATCATCATAGGATATTCAGAAATTTGTTGAGTGTCCTGACATTTATTTTAGGGACCAGAGTCATTCTGGCTCCTAAAATAAGTGTCAGGTCACCGAGGTGGTGTCTCAACTCAAGGAAACAAAGTCTGCTTACTAAACATGGGAACAGATACTGTGAACATGGATTTCCCAACAAAACACAAAGGGCAGCTGATTCTTTGATGCTGATGAGGAGAAGTACAAAGGTGATGAAGGAGGATATAAATTTGAAGAAGCATCACTTCTTCAATGTTATATACATAAGCATTGGTTTGGATGCGTTTTAATAAAAGAAATAACTGTTGAGTTTTAATAAAAAGAAAATAAAATAGGACTTCCCTGGTGGTCTAGTGGTTAAGAATCTGTCTGCTAACATAGGTATGACCTAAAGCAAATCCCTTATGATTATACAGTGAAAGTGACAAATAGATTCAAGGGATTAGAACTGATAGACAGAGTGTCTGAAGAACTATGTTCGTGATGTTGTACAGGAGGCAGTAATCAAGAACATCAATGTTGTGTTGGCCTCTTTTGTACATCAGTATGAATCAGCCGCAGGTATACATATGTCTGCTGCCTCCTGAATCCCCCTCATGTCTGGCAACCCAACCCCCCCGCTAGGTTGTCACAGAGTACACAGCAGTGACAATGAAAAGATATATATATAGCCCAGTGTTTCCAACGTTTACAAGAGCAAGAATCTCTCTTGCAAGCCAAAGTAAGTTCATGGAACCCTGTATAAGAGTCATTGAATTTTACTATGCATTCATTGACAATGAATTATAAATTAGGGATGATATTAGTCATGTTGGAGAAGGAAATGGCAACCCACTCCAGTATTCTTGCCTGGAGAATCCCAGGGACAGAGGAGCCTGGTGGGCTGCTGTCTTTGGGGTCACACAGAGTCGGACATGATTGAAGTGACTTAGCAGCAGCAGCATTAACTATGTTACCACGCTATAGCTACCAAATGTGTTTGAAAAACCAGTGACATATATACGTGAAAACATGTTGTCTAATGTGTGAAAACATATCTATCAAGTCTGTAGCTAGTGTTTGCTGCATAAAGGCCTGTAATGACCCACAATCAGGAAAACATGTATTTCTGCTGCTGCTCCTGCTGCCCATCCTACTCCCATGCCCATCACTAGGTTCCTGATCTAGCTCTTCTCCTCCAGTAGATGAATTGTTACATCTAGACTTCTAGTTTCTATATATCCATTTCCTCCTTACATTTCCAAAGAACTTTATTTGAAAGAAGTGCAGAGGGAACTCTATGTGGGCTGATGGATGGGCCTGACTGGAATTTCACTTTTCCAGAAGTCCAAGTAACTCTTGGTCACAATAGTCAATGGCTCTCTCCATCCACAGCTCTTTAGAAGGTGTACCAACCCTAGAACAGCAAGAAAGGGCAGCAACAAGTGAACGTGTTTTGGGACCTTGAATCTGTCACTGTCTCGTAGCACACAAAGCCAGCTCAAATTAAAAAAGAGTGTAAGGTCAGGGCTCAGACTTATTCCTGGCACTACTTGTGGGTCACTCTATCCTATTCTGGCTTAGATACGTTTTTGTTCTCAGTAAACTTTCTATTTTTTGGTGGAGTCACTGTCTCACTCCACTCTTTGGCTCCCCTGAAAGAAATTCTGATTTTCTATCCTAGTTGAGTTGCCTCAAGAAATTCTGGGAAAAAATCCAGTACTTCTCCCCAACTGCCCACATGGTTAGCTCACTCCCAGCCTGGAGGATAGAACCCAGGTTCATAGGAAAGACACGGGCTTCCTCCCTTTCCTTCTCCGCAGTCCCATACCGGCAACACAATGCAAAATGCACAACAGAAAATGCAAACCTATCCTTCTCCTAACTCATACCAAAACCCTAACGTTAGAGATCATTTGGTTTAGGCTTTAACCTGTTGTAAAACTTCAAAATGTCCCTAAAAGAAGACGTTGTTGGTTAGGCCTTATCAGTAAGTTACCCAAGAATTAGCTTATCAGATCCTTTCCTAGTGGCAGCTTTCAAAATTGAGAGGGTGGGATGAGGAAAACTCTGAGCCCTGCTCCTTCTATTGCCACCAGCAGGTGGGAAAAGCAAAAAGGGAAAACTAAAGGTTAGAGATATTAGGACCCAAATTAGGGGTCTTGTCCTGTTGTCTCCCTTACTTCATAGCATGTGGATCAAAAATACTTTTTTAGAGCAGATATAGGCAGATGACAGAAAGACTGTAATTCAGTTCACACTGAAGGTAACCAGAGTATAACAAAATTCCTGGGAGCTGNGTCTTGTCCTATTGTCTCCCTTACTTCATAGCACATGGATCAAAAATACTTTTTTAGAGCAGATATAGGCAGATGACAGAAAGACTGTAATTCAGTTCACACTGAAGGTAACCAGAGTATAACAAAATTCCTGGGAGCTGCTCAAGACAGGGCCAGAGTGGAGAAAGAATCAGTGTCACTGAGACCATGAGTTGTAAGCTGGTCAATGGTAAGAAACTTAGCACTCACTGTGTTCTAGATACTGTTTTGTGTGCTTTACATCCAAGAGAGAGGAGATGTTATTTTCTCCATTTAACAGATGGGGAAATTACTCGCCCAACCCACTCAGGAAGTGATAGGGCTGAGCGCTGAACCCAGGTCCTGTGTTTCCAAAACAGAAACTCCAAAATAACACTATGCTATAGCCCAGAGAGGTGGAGCGAAAACCACGCTCTGATTCTAGTTCAAGCACTGTCTCTAACTGTGTGACTCTCGGGCAGGGCATTTCAGGTCTCTGGATTCAGTTTCATCAACTGTAGAAAGAAAAGATAAAGAGTAGATGACACCAGGTTCTCTTACTGCTTCAACATTCAGTGGTTCTACATGGACACATATGGCCATGAAACGTGAGAGCCCAAACAACGAACAGAGTGAGGGTGAGGGCAACCTCATCCCTCTAATCATACCCCCAGGGCTTCATGTGCCCAGAATTGCTTTTATACCTTCCTTTCCTTATCTTCACTGATAATTATGCTTCAATTCAGTTCAGTTCAGTTGCACAGTCATCTCTGATTCTTTGCAACCCCATGAATCGCAGCACGCCAGGCCTCCCTGTCCATCACCAACTCCTGACGTTCACTCAAACTCATGTCCATCGAGTCACTGATGCCATCTAGCCATCTCATCCTCTGTCGTCCCCTTCTCCTCCTGCCCCCAATCCCTCCCAGCATCAGTTGGTTAGTTTCATGTGTCAAAGGCTGCCCGAGCATGTCCAGATATTATTCTGGATTCTTCCAAGAGGATGTTTTTTGAATGAGATTAACATTTAAATTGGTGGATTTTGAGAAAAGCAGTTTCTGTCCATAGTGAGGGAGGGCTTATCCAGTCACTGAAAGGCCCCAGTAGAACAAAGACTGACCATTCTCAAGCGGGAGGGGATTCCGCTTACAGACTTCCTGCCTTTAGACTTGAATTGCAGCTCTTCCTGCATCTTTAGCCTGCTGGTCTACCTTGCAGATGAATTCCCCAAGCCTCCTCAATTGCATGAGCCACTTCCTTTAAATAAATGTCTCCCTCTACGTACACCCTGTTGGTTCAGTTTCTCTGGAGAACCCTGACACAGATACACAATGTCTTTTAAAGTGAAATATTGGAGGAGGGAAAGAGAAAAGTTTATGTCTCACATGTGGTTCTGAGAATTGAAGTATATCCTGCCATTATCAGTAAACAAACATGTCACAGTCATCATCAATTCCAGCCCTCCAAATGAGAATTTCTGAGCCCCAAGAGCACTCAAGAAGGAAAGAATACCCATGATCTGGCACCGATCAGACTGCAGCCACTCCCCATGGTGAGCAAAGAGGAACTCAGGGGTGAAAACACGGGACACTGGCCCCAGATAGCTGAGGTGCATGTGAAAGGAATGACTTCAGTGAGCCCAGACTTTTGCATCTTCCCATACACAGAAAAGCGCTACATTCCTTAACTTGAGATATCTGGTTTTCTCTAACTCCCAGAAATACTTTTGATGTTCAGACTACCTGTCCTTTGTTACAAAACTTCTGTATAACCTCGAATGCCCCCTTCGCTTCTTCAGAGCAGTTCTCTCAGGGTTGTCTCTCTCATCTTTTCTTGGGAGATGCTGTCTTCCAGCCTTAAAGTCCTAAAAATTCCTACCAAATAAAACATAACTCTCAAGTTTTAGGTTGCATGTATTTTTTCAGTCAACAGTTCCAGCTTCTTTCACTAAGAGGAATGACACTCTAAGTAAGACTGGTGAACAAATGCTGATGGAACCCCAAGGGGAAGGCAAGTGGATTATTAAAATAATACTCAGTTACTCTAAATGCATTCAGGATTACTCATGGTATCAATTTCAACTTGGTTCTGGATCAAGACATCAGAACTCTGCACAGATCATGTAAAGCTGGCAGGGTCAGTGAACCTTCTAAACTATATAGTACAGGCATCTGGAAAGATCCCAAGAGGCTGGAGCAATATAAAATTAAACATGAAAAGGGGAAAAACAAAGACCTGTCCCTAGACCTGTCCCCCAGACACAGTGGGTGAGATGGATAGAGAGAATAGCATTGAAACTTATGCACTACCATATGCAAAACAGATAGCCAGTGGGGATTTGCTGTATAATACTGGCAGGTCAACCCAATCAACTCTGTGATAACCTAGAGGGGTGGGATGGGGTGGGAGGTCCAACAAGGAGGGACATGTGTGTACCTGTGGCTGATTCATGTTGATATATGACAGAAACCGACACAATATTATAACTATCCTCCAATTAAAAATAAATGTAAAAAAACTGTTACATTATCTAACTCTCTTTTAAATTATTTTCTTGCAATGAAAGCAGTTAAAAAATCTAGTATATATGAAGCCTGCATTTATGTGTTGATAATTAGTTATTTTATAGTAAGTAGCCTGTTATATAAAACCAAGATTAATGGTTCAAGAGGGTACTCATGGTAAAATACAACCAATTAATTTTTGTTACTAAATTTAAGTACAGCATCTTAAGAGATATCTTGAGTTTTCCATGTCTTGAGTTCACATTGCTAACCAATTATTTTCTGTACCTAAAGAAAAGATCAGGGGTGGGGAGAAATTAGAATACAACTCGGATTTTTTAAGTAAGCTCTACTGAAAGTTTCAGAATCTAGATGTAAAGTATGAATATACTTATGTTCTTTAATTCATTCACCAGTGTTAGAAATTTCATGCTTACACTTTAAATTTTTAATTGACACTTAAATTCCAATGTTATTTCCTCAAATTATTCCACAAGATTGTCAAAACAAATATCTATATAAATAAGACATCCAACCATTAAACCCCAATGTAATGCAATAGCTGTAATAAAATTCTACTACAACTTTTTAAAATGTCAACATGTCTATGTAAATTGGATTTAGTGAACTAATATTTTGGTTGTATACTTTTATGAATCTGAACTTTTAAACATGTGGGGTTACCTCCTAGATGAATGGAAATAAAAAGAAAAATAAATAAATAGGATCTAATAAAATATAAAAGCTTTCGCACAACAAAGGAAACTATAAATAAGATGAAAAGACAACCCTTAGAATGGGAGAAAATAATTGCAAACAAAGCAACTGACAAAGGGTTAATCTCCAAAATACATAAGCAACTCATATAGCTCAATATCAGAAAAACAAACAACCCAATCAAAAAATGAACAGAGAGCCTAAACAGACATTTCTCAAAAGACATACAGATGGCCAATAAACACATGAAAATATGCTCAACATCACTCATTATTAGAGAAATGCAAATCAAAACTGCAATGAGGTATCACCTCACACCCATCAGAATGGCCATCATCAAAAAATCTACAAACAATAAATGCTGGAGAGTATGTGAAGAAAAGGAACCCACCTGCACTGCTGGTGGGAATATAAACTGATACAGCCACTATGGAAGATGGTATGGAGATTCCTTAAAAAACTAGGAATAAAAATACCAAATGACACAACAATCCCACCACTGGGCATATACCCTGAGAAAACCACAATTCTAAAAGATACAGGTACCCCAATGTTCACTGCAGCTATATTTACAATCTCCAGGACATGGAAGAAACCTAGATGTCCACTGACAGGTAAATGGATAAAGAGTTTGTGGTACATATACACAATGGAATATCACTCAGCCACAAAAAGAATGAATCTGTGTCAGTTGTAGTGAAGTGGATGAACCTAGTGTCTCTTGCACAGAGTGACGTAAGTCAGAAAGAGAAAAACTAACACGTATATATAGGATCTAGAAAACTGGTACTGATGAACCTAGTATAGAATGGACTTGTGGGCACAGTAGGACAAGGTGAGGGTGGGACAAACTGAGAAAGAAGCACTGATATATACACACTATCAGGTAAAACAGTGGGAAGTTGCTAAATAGCACAGGGGGCGCAGCCTGGCGCTCTGCGATGACCTGGAAGGGTGGGATGGGGGCACGGAAGGAGGCTCAGGAGGAAAGTGATATATATTATATGACTGATTTGCATTGCTGTAGCAGAAACCAACACAAAATTGCAAAGCAATTTCCTACCAGTTAAAAAATAAATTTTAAAAAAAATGAAAATGTGGGTTTCTTTTCCTGGCTAACTATTGATAATTAGTAGAAATTACTGATACAGAGACTTTAAGAGATTTTATGTAACTCTCACTAATAATTTGGGGGCTTTTGAATGAAATGTACTATTCTCTTTTATTGCACTTCCAATTTCCCCTCTGTAGGTCTGGATGTGTGGAGGAGAAATGTTTGACGTTCCATGTTCCAGGGTCGGTCATATCTACAGGAAGTACGTCCCTTATAAAGTTCCATCTGGGACCAGCCTGGCGAGAGTGAGTAACTGGGGATCAGAATGAGTCGGGTTTGAAAAGGCTTTCCATGGGCAGAATGTGAAACCTCACACATGACCTAATTAAAGGCACCATCTGATCAACAAACAAACTGCTCTGCGATGACCTGGAAGGGTGGGATGGGGGCACGGAAGGAGGCTCAGGAGGAAAGTGATATATATTATATGACTGATTTGCATTGCTGTAGCAGAAACCAACACAAAATTGCAAAGCAATTTCCTACCAGTTAAAAAATAAATTTTAAAAAAAATGAAAATGTGGGTTTCTTTTCCTGGCTAACTATTGATAATTAGTAGAAATTACTGATACAGAGACTTTAAGAGATTTTATGTAACTCTCACTAATAATTTGGGGGCTTTTGAATGAAATGTACTATTCTCTTTTATTGCACTTCCAATTTCCCCTCTGTAGGTCTGGATGTGTGGAGGAGAAATGTTTGACGTTCCATGTTCCAGGGTCGGTCATATCTACAGGAAGTACGTCCCTTATAAAGTTCCATCTGGGACCAGCCTGGCGAGAGTGAGTAACTGGGGATCAGAATGAGTCGGGTTTGAAAAGGCTTTCCATGGGCAGAATGTGAAACCTCACACATGACCTAATTAAAGGCACCATCTGATCAACAAACAAACCCACCCCACGGCCATTCCATGTGGCAGGCTTTTAATGCAGAGCTTCTTGTGTTTCTCAGAGTTTTACTTTCATTCCTTAAGGAAGTAGTAGTTATGATGCTAAATCTTACTATTAATTGTATCAAAGCACTTTCACATACATCATATTTGTATTTATATATGGTGACTCAGATGGTTAAGAATCTGCCTTCAATGTGGGAGACCTGGGTTCAATCCCTGGGTCAGGAAGATCCCCTACAGAAGGGAATGGCAACCCACTCCAGTAGTCTCACCTGGAGAATTCCATGGCTAGAGGAGCCTGGTAGGCTACAGTCCATGGAGTCGCAAAGAGTTGGACCCGACAGAGTACAAAGCACCAGTATGATTATAACTAATCTTCACTTATACCTTCTGAAGTTAAATTCTTATTTTTATTTCCTAGATGAGGAAACTGAAGCTTAGCTAAGTGGCTCATTTCTAAGTAGGGGTTTAATCCTAGGTCTAAACCCTGCCATGGGGGCTGGGGGTAAAGATAAGTAAGTCAGAGGCAGAAAAGGGTGAACGGGAGATGAGAAAGGTATTCCCCAACTCTGCCTTCTTCTCTTTCAGAACTATAGCTGTCTCTTATACACACCTAGATGCGTATAAGAGACAGAGCCAGGACAGACACCTAAGATGGGAGGGTGTCTGGCATTCTGAAGGAACAGAAAAGAGGTCAGAACTACAAGAGTGGCAGGCAGGGGTGGGGGGATGTGCAGAGGGGGTGGGAAGAGAAGGAGGGAAGACTAGAGAGAGAGCAGGCTTCGGAACGGAACTGAAGGTGCTAACAAATGTTTTTCTTCACATTTAGATCACCATTTCATTATAGTATATCACGCTTCATCTTATACCTGATAATGCTCCTTTATTGTCCTCCTATCAGTCTCTTACTGAAACTAATTTCATATTCTGTGTGATCATTATAATTGTGCAATTCCATTCAATTTAACATTCTTTGTGTCTAAATTCCAATTTGCCTCTGATATTGAAAAGTGATTAAAAAATAAGGCAAGCATTCAATTATTCAGTCAATTCGAACTACATGATGAAAACAACACACTGTGCTCATTCATGGATAAAATAACAGTTTTAAAATATTTATGTTATCAACAAGAAGACATGTTATTTGTAAATGTAAAACTTTTCTCTGAGAATTAGGTACTGAAGTATGACAATGCCATAATTTTTAAAGGAATATCAGCATATCATACCACCAGGAAGTGTCTTTTAAAAATGTAAACCACATCTTTCAGAACAAATACGGGGTTTGAGAAATGCCAGAACAATTGTGTTCCCTGATGAACTGTGTTCCCATAATATTACCCAAACACTCTTCTCTAGCATGTCAGGATATGGATCCCTCTACTGAAACAGGCATTGCTACAAGAAGACTGAAAAAAAATTAATAAGTACATGGTGATATCCATGGTGTAAAAACAAAAGAACTCTAAGAGTAGGGACAATCGAGTTGGTGTATTTACAATGAAAGCGAGTTGGCCCTGAGGTCGTAAGAGGCAGGACTAAATGGGGACAGTCTTAGGGTCCCTATGTAAGTAGGAGTATAAGTATAATTGAACAGGAGATGATCCTACTCAGCAAGTAGTTATTATCTAAACATTAAGCAAACTATTATGGGCACACAAATAAATCACTTGCTTCCAGCTGTCATAAGCACTATCTCCACTTGAAAGACAGTTCCCTGGGTATATCCCCAATAGAAGACTTATGCAGCTATATTCATATTCAGGAGCTTCTCAGGTGGCTCAGTGGTAATGAATCCACCTGTCAATGCAGATGAAGAGATGTGGGTTTGATCCCTGAGTCAGGAAGATTCCCTGGAGAAGGAAATGGCAACTCACCCCAGGATCCTTGCCTAGGAAATCCCGTGCACGGAGGAGCCTGGTGAACTGCAGTCCATCCGGTCACAAAGAGTTGGACACAATTTAGCAACTAAACAACACCATCAGTCAAGAGATAGGAAACAGGGAGGGGAGAGTTTCTTTCAAGAGAACAATGCACACCAGCAAGCCCTGAGGAGGGAACGGGGTCCTTTCCAGAGAATGAAAAATAGAACAGGTAGGGGAGGGAAAGGGGGAAAAATAGAACAGGTAGGGGAGGGAAAGGGGGAAAAATAGAACAGGTAGGGGAGGGAAAGGGGGAAAAATAGAACAGGTAGGGGAGGGAAAGGGGGAAACAGGAGAGAGTCATCAAGGACAATTAAGCAAAACCCAGATAATAGAACCTTTGGAATTTTTATGCAGGAGTTGTAACACTACCCTGGCAGCAATAGAAAACCACTCACAGATTTTAAATAAAAGCACAATAGCCTCAGATTCATGCTTTTAATTAAGTGGTCACAGTGGCAACATGGGAAAAAAAAAAAAAGTATAGAATTCAGTACTTCTTTCCAACACTCATGTTAGTATTTTTCAAAACTCTGGAAATTTTCTGAATTTGACTTAACTATAAAGAAAAATTTCTGAGGGGAAGAATTTTAAGAATTAGGAGTAAGTTATCACTAGAAGACAAAATTGCCCTCATTGGAGATGGTGGTGGGCAGGATATTGAGGTGCCTGTCTTCCTTGAGTTTCTCCTACGAGTATGTTACATTCCAGGGCACCAGAGATTTGGCAAATGTCATCTCTAATCAGTTCACACTAAGCTAGGATGATGATCCTGGTGGGTCTGGCCTCGTCACAGGAGCCCCTGTAAAGCGTGGCGTTTTCCCCAGCAGGGAGAACGAGTCAGAGAGATTTATAGTCCGAGACGGGTTCTGTGTGAGGGAGCGTGGCCATGGCTAAGATGGAGAGTTCATGGAACAAGGAACTGAGATTGGTCTGGGAGCAGCCCTGAGCATCAAAGGAAACAGGGCCCCCATCGTACTGCTGCAGGAACTGGCATCTGCCAAAAACTCAGTGAGCCCAAAGGCAGATTCTTCCTTGGAGGCTCCAGAGGAGTGCTCAGCCCAGCGACCACCCAGACTTCAACCAGGAGACCCCCCAGAGCCTACATGACCTCTGACCCACAGAACCATGAGATCATAAAAAAATGTATGCTGACAGGAGCCACTAAGGTGGTGGTAATTTGTTACACATCCAGAGAAAGATCTTTAAAAACTGGATCGGGGGACCTCCAAAGAAAATTAGAATTTCCTTTCTGTGTGTCTGTGAGGTTACTTTGCCCTACCTTGGAAAGAAAGGCAACAATGATTTATTTAACTTCCAGTCATGGCCGTTCTTACTCTGGCAGACTCTCATGAGAAGTATTTAGTCTGCTTCTGAGACTTCCCTGGTGGCTCAGTGGTTAAGAACCCACCTGCCGATGCAGGAGGCAGGGGTTCCATCCCTGATCAGGGAGCTCGATCCCGTGTGCCTCAAGGCAACTAAGCCCTTTGGCCACAACTATTAAGCCTGCGCTCTAAAGCCCCGGAACCACAACTACTGAGCCAGCTGCTGCAACTGCTGAAGCCCACGTGCCCTGGAGTCTATGCTTCCCAACAAGAGAAGCCTCGGCCATGAGAAGCCCTCGCCCACGACTAGAGGACAGCCCTGCTCATCACGACCACAGAAAAAGCCCATGCAGCAAGGAAGACCCAAAATTTAACTAATTAATTACTGTTTTTAAAGGCTATTTAGTCTGCTTCTGCCAGCTGAGTAGTCTACAAGAACCACATCAACCAAAACGTAGCTTGAGGTCAAAGAAGTTGAGGCATTGCCCCAGGGCTTGGTTGCATCTTGTCCTCCTTCATCACCACGCCCTTCTCCTGCAGGAGAGACTGGCCACCTCACCAAGTGCTAGGAGCACTTTGATCCCTTATAATGAAAACTAAACACTTGTGCCAACGACTCTCTCTCTCCCAGCTGTGGGTGGTAGGCAGGCTTCTTTCCCTTGGTACCTGCCTACCTCTGACATTTCATTACACACACAGGACTCCCCAACATTCTCTGCCCTCCCAGTTCCCACCCCTGCATCTGCTGTCTGCTGCTACTGCTAAGTCACTTCAGTCACATCCGACTCTGTGCAACCCCATGGATGGCAGCCTACCAGGCTCTCCCGTCCCTGGGATTCTCCAGGCAAGAACACTAGAATGGGCTGCCATTTCCTTCTCCAATGCATGAAAGTGAAAAGTGAAAGTGAAGTTGCTCAGTCGTGTCTGCTCTTTACGACCCCATGGACTGAAGCCTACCAGGCTCCTCCGTCCATGGGATTTTCCAGGCAAGAGTACTGGAGTGGGTTGCCATTGCATCTGTTGTCTAATTACTTTCAAATTTTCTCTCTTTAAAATGCACAGTTAATAAAAGGAAATAATCTCTCAAACATTCAGGCTATTTGATTCAGTTTTTTGATGAAGTTTTTGATAAAATTGTATTAAAGATCCTTTATACTTGATTTAAAATGTCAGAAGAGACCAAAAACAGAACAAAATGAAATAAGGTCACTAGAGTGGACCAACTGCTGTAATACTCCCCAAATCTTAGCAACTTAGCATCTCAGGCTGCTGCAACACTTTGGCCCTGGCTGGGAAGGGAGCCGTGTGCTCTGATCCACCCAGTTTTCTAGATACCCAGACCCCATCCATTTAGTGATTCTACCACCTTTTAGGGGATTAGAGTCCTCCTCTGTATGCAGGTCAGGAAGCAACAGTTAGAACTGCACATGGAACAACAGACTGGTTCCAAATAGGAAAAGGAGTACGTCAAGGCTGTATATTGTCACCCTGCTTATTTAACTTATATGCAGAGTACATCATGAGAAACACTGGACTGGAAGAAGCCCAAGCTGGAATCAAGATTGCCGGGAGAAATATCAATAACCTCAGATATGCTGATGACACCACCCTTATGGCAGAAAGTGAGGAGGAGCTAAAAAGCCTCTTGATGAAAGTGAAGGAGGAGAG
>SJYX01011487.1:317043-349322 GCA_006410675.1 Oreotragus oreotragus
CATCACTTCCTGGGAAATAGATGGGGAAACAGTGGAAACAGTGTCAGACTTTATTTTGAGGGGCTCCAAAATCACTGCAGATGGTGACTGCAGCCATGAAATTAAAAGACCAACCTAGACAGCATATTCAAAAGCAGAGACATTACTTTGCTGACTAAGGTCTGTCTAGTGAAGGCTATGGTTTTTCCAGTGGTCACGTATGGATGTGAGAGTTGGACTGTGAAGAAGGCTGAGTACCGAAGAATTGATGCTTTTGAACTGTGGTGTTGGGGACTCTCAAGAGCCCCTTGGATTGCAAGGAGATCCAACCAGTCCATTCTGAAGGAGATCAGCCCTGGGATTTCTTTGGAAGGAATGATGCTAAAGCTGAAATTCCAGTACTTTGGCCACCCCTTGAGAAGCGTTGACTCATTGGGAAAGACTCTGATGCTGGGAGGGATTGGGGGCAGGAGGAGAAGGGGACGAGGATGAGATGGCTGGATGGCATCACTGACTCAATGGACGTGAGTCTGAGTGAGCTCCGGGAGTTGGTGATGGACAGGGAGGCCTGGCGTGCTGCGATTCATGGGGTCACAAAAAGTCAGACATGACTGAGCAACTGATCGGAACTGAACATCAATTTTTCTCAAACTCTTCTAGAAAAAAAGAAAAGGGAACACTTCCAACCTTATTTTACAAAGCTAGTATTATCCTAATACTAAAACCAGAAAAAGACACCACAAGAAAAGAAAATTACATGTCAATATTCCTGATAAATATAGACACAAAGAATCTTTAGTTATTAGTAAACTACATCCAACAGTATATTAAAAGGATCATACACCATGATCAATTAGGATTTATTCCAACAATGTAAGGATGATTCAACATTGCAAATCAATCAATGTAATATGTCATATTAACAAATTGAAAGATAAAAGTGACACAATCATCTCAAGAGGTGTAGAAAAAGCTTTTGGTATAATTCAGCTCATTTGTGATGAGAACTCTCAACAACATAGATACAGAGGGAACATATCTTATCATAATAATGCTCATATGTGACAAGCTCCCAAATTACATCATTATTAACAGTAGAAAGGTGAAAGCTTTTCCTCTAAGGTCAGAAAGAAGACAAGGGTTTCCACTCTTGCTACTTTTATTTCATATAGTATTGGAAACCCAAGCCAGAGCAACTAGGCAAGAAAAAGAAATAAAAGGCATCCAAATCAGAAAAAGTAAACTGTTACTATTAGCAGATGGCATCCTATCATGTATTGAATGCCCTAAAGACTCCACCAAAAAACTATTGGAACTAATAAAAAATTCAGTTAAATTTGAATATGTAAAATCAATAAAAATATCAGTTGCATTTCTACATGCTAATAACTAATTATCAGAAAGAGAAATTAAGAAAATAATCCCATTTACAACTGCATAAAAAAGAACAAAATACGTAGGGATAAATTTAACCAAGGATGTAAAAGACCTGTACATTTAAAACCATAAGATATTGATGAAAGAAACTGAAGAAGGCACAGTAATTGAAGATCATCTATGCTCATGGGTTAGAAGAGTTAATATTTTAAAACGTCCATATACCCTAAGCAATCTACAGAGTTAATATAATCCCTACCTAAATTCAAAGGACACTTTCATAGAAACAGAACAAACAATCCTAAAATCTGTATGGAATCAGAAAAGACTCTAAATAGCCAAAACAATCTTGAGAAAAAAGGACAAAGCAGGAAGCAACACATTTCTTGATTTCAAACTATGTTTCAAAGCTACAGTAATCAAAACAGTATAGTACTGACATAAAAAACAGACACATAGATAAATGGAACAGAAAAGAGAGTCCAGAAATAAACCTACATGTATAGAGTCAGCTAGTTTACAACAAGGGAGTCAAGAACACATAACTGGGAAAGACAGTCCCTTCAACAAATGGTGCTGGCAAAGCTGGACAGCCACATACAAAAGACTAAAAGTGGACACTATTCAACACCATACTTAAAATTCAACTCAAAAGGATCAATGGCTTAAACATGAGACCTGAAATCATAAAATTCCTAAAAGAAAACAGGTTCCATAACAATGCTCTTGGCAATGATTTTTTCTTTGGATTTGACTAAAAGCACAGGCAATAAAAGCAAAAATAAAGAAACATGACTACAGCAGACTAAAAAGCTTCTGTACAGCAAAGGAAACTATTAACAAAATGAAAACAGAACAGGAAAAAATAGTTGTAAATCATATATCTGATGAGGGGCTAGTATTCAAAATACATAAAAATTCATACAAGTCAATTGAGAAAAAAAAACCACAAAAAATTTGATTTAAAAATGGGTAGAGGAGCTAAATAGGCATTTCTCCAAAGATGACATGCAGATGGCCAACAGGTACCTGAAAAGATGCTGAACATCAACAGTCATCAGGGAAATGTAAATCAAAAGCACACACCTGTTAGAATGGCTATTAGAAAAATGACAAGAATGAACAAATGTTGGCAAGAATGTGGAGCAAAAGAAACACATTCCCACATTACTTTTGGTGAGAATGTAACTTGGTGTAGCCACTATGGAAAACCGTATGGAAGGTCTTCAAAAAATTAAATATTGAACCACCATTTAATACAGCAATTTCACTTCTGGGAATAAATATTACAAAAGGAATGAAAATATTAACTCCAAAAGTATATGTACCCCCACGTTCACTGCAGCATTATTAACAATAGCTAAGCTATAGAAGCGACTTGTGTCCATTGAAGAATGAATGAATAATGAAAATGTGATATGTATATGTTTCAGCCACAAGAAAAGGAAATCTTGTTATTTGTGACAACATGGGTAGACACTGAGGGCATATGTTAAGTGAAATAAGTCAGATGGAAAGAGATAAATGGCACGTGATCAATTCCACTTATACATGGAATCTAAAAACAAGCAAACAAACAAACAAGCAAAACCCCAAATCACAGATACAGAACAGATTGGTGGTTGCCAGAAACAAGGGACTAGGGTGGGCAGAATGTGTGCAGGTAGTCAAAAGGTATAAACTTCCAATCATAAAGGAAATAAGTCCTGGGGATGTAACATGTATCATGATGACTATAATTAATAGTACTATATTGCATATTTGAAAGTTGCAAAGAGAGCTGATCTTAAAAGTTTTCATCACAAGTAAAAAGTGTGATTGTGTGTGTTGATGGATGTTAACTAGACTTATTGCGGTGATCATATTATGATATATACATATACCAAATCTTTACGTTTATAAATGCTAAACCCATGTAATGTTAGATGTCAATTATATCTCAACTTTTTTTTAATAGGAAAAAATGAAATAACATTCAGCCATGAAAGGAAGGACATCTTGTCATTTTCAGCAGTATAGATAAAACTTGTCAGCGTTATGCTAAGTGCAAATTGTTTGACACAGAAAGATAAATACTACATGATTTCACTTATATGTGGATTTTAACAAAAACAAAACTCACAGAGACAGAGAGCAGATTGCTGCTTGCCAGAGAAAGGGTTGAGAGTATTGGGGACATTAGCTGAAGGTAGTAAAAATGTACAAATTTCCAGGTATGGAATACATACGTTCTGGGGATGTAATGTACAGCCTGGTGAGTATGTTTAACAATACTGTATTATATAGTTGAACGTTGACAAAAGAATAGATCTGAAAAGTTTTCATCACAAGGAAAAAATTTGTAACTATATAAGGGGATCAACTTTTAACTAATCTTATTGTAGTAATCTGGAGAAGGCAATGGCACCCCACTCCAGTACTCTTGCCTGGAAAATTCCATGGATGGAGGAGCCTGGTAGGCTGCAGTGCATGGGGTCGCAAAGAATCGGACATGACTGGGCGACTTCCCTTTCATTTTTCACTTTCATGCATTGGAGAAGGAAATGGCAGCCCACTCCAGTGTTCTTGCCTGGAGAATCCCAGGGACGGGGGAGCCTGATAGGCTGCCGTCTAGGGGGTCGCACAGAGTCGGACACGACTGAAGTGACTTAGCTGCATTGTAGTAATCATTTCCACAAACACATACATCATTATGTTGTACATCTTAAACATACAATGTTAAATGTCAAGTAAACCTCAATAAAACTGGACACAAGAATACAAAGAAACCACAACAAAAGAGTGAAAGTGCCAACTGAGATTCAGTGTGGACCTATGTAAGGTTGCAGAGTCTGGGAAGTGGATCAGTGGGGGCTATCTTTAGGGACTAGCTACTGCTACTGGATAACCAGGCTTCTAGCTTCCCCTTTTAACTCCCTTGAATTAAGTAGAGTTAGATTCTGCTGCTTAAAACTGAAATCTCTTTAATTAATAAGTACTTGAACATCCCTTATAGAAAAGGGTAGGATAAGCAAGAGAGAAAAATACAGAAGTTACTTGAAGTCAGTTACTAAAAATCAGTTGTATAGTTTTCTATATGTACACATTTATGTGTACACACATGACTATTTCCAAACATCTTAAAACTTTTTAGAAAATCAAATTTTACCATCTTTATTTTTTTCAAGACACTGTATAATTTTATTAGTAAATGTGTCTATATATATATTTCTTTTTTTTCTATGTATTTTTTTGTATTTATTTATTTTTTTACACGAACTCCCAAACATGAACCCCCCTCCCACCTCCCACCCCACATCATCCCTCCAGATCATCCCCATACACCAGCCCCAAGCNAGTTGGTGATGGACAGGGAGGCTTGGCGTGCTGCGATCCATGGGGTCGCAAAGAGTCGGACACGACTGAGCTACTGAACTGAACTGAACTGGATCTTCTGCAAGTAGTCAGGCTCTGGAAACAGAACTGTAAAGAAGCGGGGAAAGGATGTCCATGCTCACTGACTTGGGCTCAGAGCTGACACACATTCACTTCTCTTACATTCCACTAGCAAGAAACAGGCATAGAGCCCCTTGTGAAACAAAGGAACCAGGAATTATAGCCTGGCAGTGCACCCAATCCTTCCCTGTGTCTCCCACAGTGGGATAAGATAATATCTGTGGGTGATCGACAAACTTTCATCATGTGTTAGAGTTCACCTGCTTCCCAGGTGGCATTAGTGGTAAAGAACCAGCCTGCCAATACAGGAAATATAAGAGATGCAGGTTCCATCCCTGGGTCTGAAAGATCCCCTGGAGAAGAACGTGACAACCCACTTTGGTATTCTTGACTGGAGAATCCCATGGACCAAGGATCCTGGTGGGCTACAGTCAAGTTATTAGTGCATAATGAACCATCCAGAGCCTACAGCATAAAACGAGCATTGTGTCAAATCCATGGATTCTCTGGGTCCCAAATTCATAAAAGGTACAAAGGAAAGAGCTCATTTCTGCTGCACAGTATCTGGGGTTGCAGGTGGGGGTAGTTCGATAGCTAGGGGCTAAAGTCATTTAGAACTGTGTTCCCCAACTTTTTTGATATTAGGGACTAGTTTCATGGAAGACAATTTCTCCATGGATGTGGGGAGAGGGGGAGTTTGGTATGATTCAAGCACATTACATTCACTGTGCACTTTATCTCTATTATTACTACATCAGCTCCACCTCAGATCATCTGGCATTAGATCCCAGAAGTTGGGAACCCCTGACTTAAAGGAACCTTCATCGACATTCCCAGCGGTTGATGTTGGCCATTGGTGAAAACAATTGAGGCTGTTGACTCGAGTGTGACTTTCTATAGTGGGGTCAACTCAAGGAGTCAGATTTCTTAGCTGGCAGCTCAGATCTGCAAAAACAAAGGTCTCAGTGGCCAGGCAGAAACCTTGCAGCCTGTTATGACCTCGGTCATTTTTGCTAGCTGTATTCTATGGGTCTGAGACGTCACAAGCACATCCAAATCCAAGGACAGGGGACACAGTCCCACATCTCAGTGGTGGCTACCAAGGTTACATGGCAGAGGAGACATTATGGCAACAAACTGGGGAAAGTGCCACCTCCCATATGTATTATCTTAGAATCACTGAATTTCAGTGTTTGAAAGTACTGTGTGGTTTACAGAACTGGGGCCAGCAAACTGTGATCCACTGCCTATCTTTGTCATCAAAGTTTTATTGAAATACAGTCATGTTTCGTCTTGGTAGGGCTTCCCAGATGGCGCTAGTGCTAAAGAACCTGCCAGCCAACGTGAGAGACATAAGAGATGTTGAGTTCGATCCCTGGGTCAAGAAGATTACCTGGAGGAGAGCATGTCAATCCATTCCAGTGTTCTTGCCTGGAGAATCCCATGGACAGGGAGCCTGGTGGGCTGTAGTCCATACGGTTGCAAAGAGCAGGACACGACTGAAGTGACTTAGCATACATGCATGTTCTTCCTAGCAAAGTTTTGTAGCTGCAAGACGGCATGATCAGCAAAGCCTAAAGTATGCTCTTTTGCGGCTGTTATTTAGTCACTAAGTTGTGTCCAGCGTTTTGCCACTCCATGGACTACAGCCTACCTGGATCCTCTGTCCACGGCATTTCCTAGGCAAGAATACTGGAGTAGGTTGCCATTTCCTACTCCAGGGAATCTTCCCAACCCAAGGATCAAACTTGCATCTCCTGCTTGGCAGCCAGATTCTGTACCACTGGCCCACCTTGAAGTTAGACCATAAGGACTCATATCTCTGCTCTGAATGTGGCCCATTATGTGGCTTTGGGCAAGGGAGCCTCTAGACTGCCATGTTTCCACCTATATACTTGGAGAAATAGTAAAGCTGGTCATGAAGTTGTGGGCATTAAATGAAAAAGAGCACAATGATGCAAAGGTCTTGTTAATCTACTTATAAAATATCAGCTAGATCAACTGTCCATCCAGAGTTACACATTTATCTACAAAGTGTCATTGACTGTGTCCACAAGTCTGTTCTCTAGGTCTGCATCTCCATTGCTGCCCTGCAAACAGATTCATCAGTACCATCTTTCTAGATTTCATATAAGCATCAGTTCAGCTCAGTTCAGTTGCTCAGTCGTGTCTGACTCTTTGTGACCCCATGAATCGCAGCACACCAGGCCTCCCTGTCCATCACCAACTCCCGGAGTTCACTCAGACTCATGTCCATCGAGTTGGTGATGCCATCCAGCCATGTCATCCTCTGTCGTCCCCTTCTCCTCCTGCCCCCAATCCCTCCCAGCATCAGGGTCTTTTCCAGTGAGTCAACTATTCTCATGAGGTGGCCAAAGTATTAGAATTTCAGCTTTAGGGTCAGTCCTTCCAATGAACACCCAGGACTGATCTCCTTTAGAATGGACTGGTTGGATCTCCTTGCAGTCCAAGGGACTTTCAAGAGTCTTCTCCAACACCATAGTTCAAAAGCATCAATTCTTCAGCAATCAGCCTTCTTCACAGTCCAACTCTCACATCCATACATGACCAGAGGGAAAACCATAGCCTTGACTAGACGGACCTTTTTTTGGCAAAGTAATATCTCTGCTTTTTAATATGCTATCTAGGTTGGTCATAACTTTCCTTCCAAGGAGTAAGCGTCTTTTAATTTCATGGCTGCAGTCACCATCTGCAGTGATTTTGGAGCCCCAAAAAACAAAGTCTGACACTGTTTCCACTATTTCCCCATCTGTCTCCCATGAAGTGATGGACCAGATGCCATGATCTTAGTTTTCTGAATGTTGAGCTTTAAGCCAACTTTTTCACTCTCCTCTTTCACTTTCATCAAGAGGCTTTTTAGTTCCTCTTCACTTTCTGCCATAAGGGTGGTGTCATCTGCATATCTGAGGTGATTGATATTTCTCCCGGCAATCTTGATTCCAGCTTGTGCTTTTTCCAGCCCAGTGCTTCTCACGGTGTACTCTGCATATAAGTTAAACAAGCAGGGTGACAATATACAGCCTTGACGTACTCCTTTTCCTATTTGGAACCAGTCTGCTGTTCCATGCCCAGTTTTAACTGTTGCTTCCTGACCTGCATATAGGTTTCTCAAGAGGCAGGTCAGGTATAAATATACAATATTTGATTTCCTCTTCCTGACTTACTTCACTTTGTATAATAAGCTCTAGGTTCATCTACCTCATTAGAACTGACTCAAATGCATTCCATTTTATGGCTGAGTAATATTCCATTGTATTGTATATGTGTACAACAACTTCTTCTTCCATTCATCTAGAATGCTTTCATGTTCTAGCTATTGTAAGTAGTGCTGCATAATGGTTAGTTTCATGTGTCAAAGGCTGCCCGAGCATGTCCAGATATTATTCTGGAAGCTNGGTGACAATATACAGCCTTGACGTACTCCTTTTCCTATTTGGAACCAGTCTGCTGTTCCATGCCCAGTTTTAACTGTTGCTTCCTGACCTGCATATAGGTTTCTCAAGAGGCAGGTCAGGTATAAATATACAATATTTGATTTCCTCTTCCTGACTTACTTCACTTTGTATAATAAGCTCTAGGTTCATCTACCTCATTAGAACTGACTCAAATGCATTCCATTTTATGGCTGAGTAATATTCCATTGTATTGTATATGTGTACAACAACTTCTTCTTCCATTCATCTAGAATGCTTTCATGTTCTAGCTATTGTAAGTAGTGCTGCATAATGGTTAGTTTCATGTGTCAAAGGCTGCCCGAGCATGTCCAGATATTATTCTGGATTCTTCCAAGAGGATGTTTTTTGAATGAGATTAACATTTAAATTGGTGGATTTTGAGAAAAGCAGTTTCTGTCCATAGTGAGGGAGGGCTTATCCAGTCACTGAAAGGCCCCAGTAGAACAAAGACTGACCATTCTCAAGCGGGAGGGGATTCCGCTTACAGACTTCCTGCCTTTAGACTTGAATTGCAGCTCTTCCTGCATCTTTAGCCTGCTGGTCTACCTTGCAGATGAATTCCCCAAGCCTCCTCAATTGCATGAGCCACTTCCTTTAAATAAATGTCTCCCTCTACGTACACCCTGTTGGTTCAGTTTCTCTGGAGAACCCTGACACAGATACACAATGTCTTTTAAAGTGAAATATTGGAGGAGGGAAAGAGAAAAGTTTATGTCTCACATGTGGTTCTGAGAATTGAAGTATATCCTGCCATTATCAGTAAACAAACATGTCACAGTCATCATCAATTCCAGCCCTCCAAATGAGAATTTCTGAGCCCCAAGAGCACTCAAGAAGGAAAGAATACCCATGATCTGGCACCGATCAGACTGCAGCCACTCCCCATGGTGAGCAAAGAGGAACTCAGGGGTGAAAACACGGGACACTGGCCCCAGATAGCTGAGGTGCATGTGAAAGGAATGACTTCAGTGAGCCCAGACTTTTGCATCTTCCCATACACAGAAAAGCGCTACATTCCTTAACTTGAGATATCTGGTTTTCTCTAACTCCCAGAAATACTTTTGATGTTCAGACTACCTGTCCTTTGTTACAAAACTTCTGTATAACCTCGAATGCCCCCTTCGCTTCTTCAGAGCAGTTCTCTCAGGGTTGTCTCTCTCATCTTTTCTTGGGAGATGCTGTCTTCCAGCCTTAAAGTCCTAAAAATTCCTACCAAATAAAACATAACTCTCAAGTTTTAGGTTGCATGTATTTTTTCAGTCAACAGTTCCAGCTTCTTTCACTAAGAGGAATGACACTCTAAGTAAGACTGGTGAACAAATGCTGATGGAACCCCAAGGGGAAGGCAAGTGGATTATTAAAATAATACTCAGTTACTCTAAATGCATTCAGGATTACTCATGGTATCAATTTCAACTTGGTTCTGGATCAAGACATCAGAACTCTGCACAGATCATGTAAAGCTGGCAGGGTCAGTGAACCTTCTAAACTATATAGTACAGGCATCTGGAAAGATCCCAAGAGGCTGGAGCAATATAAAATTAAACATGAAAAGGGGAAAAACAAAGACCTGTCCCTAGACCTGTCCCCCAGACACAGTGGGTGAGATGGATAGAGAGAATAGCATTGAAACTTATGCACTACCATATGCAAAACAGATAGCCAGTGGGGATTTGCTGTATAATACTGGCAGGTCAACCCAATCAACTCTGTGATAACCTAGAGGGGTGGGATGGGGTGGGAGGTCCAACAAGGAGGGACATGTGTGTACCTGTGGCTGATTCATGTTGATATATGACAGAAACCGACACAATATTATAACTATCCTCCAATTAAAAATAAATGTAAAAAAACTGTTACATTATCTAACTCTCTTTTAAATTATTTTCTTGCAATGAAAGCAGTTAAAAAATCTAGTATATNGGGGTGGGATGGGGTGGGAGGTCCAACAAGGAGGGACATGTGTGTACCTGTGGCTGATTCATGTTGATATATGACAGAAACCGACACAATATTATAACTATCCTCCAATTAAAAATAAATGTAAAAAAACTGTTACATTATCTAACTCTCTTTTAAATTATTTTCTTGCAATGAAAGCAGTTAAAAAATCTAGTATATATGAAGCCTGCATTTATGTGTTGATAATTAGTTATTTTATAGTAAGTAGCCTGTTATATAAAACCAAGATTAATGGTTCAAGAGGGTACTCATGGTAAAATACAACCAATTAATTTTTGTTACTAAATTTAAGTACAGCATCTTAAGAGATATCTTGAGTTTTCCATGTCTTGAGTTCACATTGCTAACCAATTATTTTCTGTACCTAAAGAAAAGATCAGGGGTGGGGAGAAATTAGAATACAACTCGGATTTTTTAAGTAAGCTCTACTGAAAGTTTCAGAATCTAGATGTAAAGTATGAATATACTTATGTTCTTTAATTCATTCACCAGTGTTAGAAATTTCATGCTTACACTTTAAATTTTTAATTGACACTTAAATTCCAATGTTATTTCCTCAAATTATTCCACAAGATTGTCAAAACAAATATCTATATAAATAAGACATCCAACCATTAAACCCCAATGTAATGCAATAGCTGTAATAAAATTCTACTACAACTTTTTAAAATGTCAACATGTCTATGTAAATTGGATTTAGTGAACTAATATTTTGGTTGTATACTTTTATGAATCTGAACTTTTAAACATGTGGGGTTACCTCCTAGATGAATGGAAATAAAAAGAAAAATAAATAAATAGGATCTAATAAAATATAAAAGCTTTCGCACAACAAAGGAAACTATAAACAAGATGAAAAGACAACCCTTAGAATGGGAGAAAATAATTGCAAACAAAGCAACTGACAAAGGGTTAATCTCCAAAATACATAAGCAACTCATATAGCTCAATATCAGAAAAACAAACAACCCAATCAAAAAATGAACAGAGAGCCTAAACAGACATTTCTCAAAAGACATACAGATGGCCAATAAACACATGAAAATATGCTCAACATCACTCATTATTAGAGAAATGCAAATCAAAACTGCAATGAGGTATCACCTCACACCCATCAGAATGGCCATCATCAAAAAATCTACAAACAATAAATGCTGGAGAGTATGTGAAGAAAAGGAACCCACCTGCACTGCTGGTGGGAATATAAACTGATACAGCCACTATGGAAGATGGTATGGAGATTCCTTTAAAAACTAGGAATAAAAATACCAAATGACACAACAATCCCACCACTGGGCATATACCCTGAGAAAACCACAATTCTAAAAGATACAGGTACCCCAATGTTCACTGCAGCTATATTTACAATCTCCAGGACATGGAAGAAACCTAGATGTCCACTGACAGGTAAATGGATAAAGAGTTTGTGGTACATATACACAATGGAATATCACTCAGCCACAAAAAGAATGAATCTGTGTCAGTTGTAGTGAAGTGGATGAACCTAGTGTCTCTTGCACAGAGTGACGTAAGTCAGAAAGAGAAAAACTAACACGTATATATAGGATCTAGAAAACTGGTACTGATGAACCTAGTATAGAATGGACTTGTGGGCACAGTAGGACAAGGTGAGGGTGGGACAAACTGAGAAAGAAGCACTGATATATACACACTATCAGGTAAAACAGTGGGAAGTTGCTAAATAGCACAGGGGGCTCTGCGATGACCTGGAAGGGTGGGATGGGGGCACGGAAGGAGGCTCAGGAGGAAAGTGATATATATTATATGACTGATTTGCATTGCTGTAGCAGAAACCAACACAAAATTGCAAAGCAATTTCCTACCAGTTAAAAAATAAATTTTAAAAAAAATGAAAATGTGGGTTTCTTTTCCTGGCTAACTATTGATAATTAGTAGAAATTACTGATACAGAGACTTTAAGAGATTTTATGTAACTCTCACTAATAATTTGGGGGCTTTTGAATGAAATGTACTATTCTCTTTTATTGCACTTCCAATTTCCCCTCTGTAGGTCTGGATGTGTGGAGGAGAAATGTTTGACGTTCCATGTTCCAGGGTCGGTCATATCTACAGGAAGTACGTCCCTTATAAAGTTCCATCTGGGACCAGCCTGGCGAGAGTGAGTAACTGGGGATCAGAATGAGTCGGGTTTGAAAAGGCTTTCCATGGGCAGAATGTGAAACCTCACACATGACCTAATTAAAGGCACCATCTGATCAACAAACAAACCCACCCCACGGCCATTCCATGTGGCAGGCTTTTAATGCAGAGCTTCTTGTGTTTCTCAGAGTTTTACTTTCATTCCTTAAGGAAGTAGTAGTTATGATGCTAAATCTTACTATTAATTGTATCAAAGCACTTTCACATACATCATATTTGTATTTATATATGGTGACTCAGATGGTTAAGAATCTGCCTTCAATGTGGGAGACCTGGGTTCAATCCCTGGGTCAGGAAGATCCCCTACAGAAGGGAATGGCAACCCACTCCAGTAGTCTCACCTGGAGAATTCCATGGCTAGAGGAGCCTGGTAGGCTACAGTCCATGGAGTCGCAAAGAGTTGGACCCGACAGAGTACAAAGCACCAGTATGATTATAACTAATCTTCACTTATACCTTCTGAAGTTAAATTCTTATTTTTATTTCCTAGATGAGGAAACTGAAGCTTAGCTAAGTGGCTCATTTCTAAGTAGGGGTTTAATCCCAGGTCTAAACCCTGCCATGGGGGCTGGGGGTAAAGATAAGTAAGTCAGAGGCAGAAAAGGGTGAACGGGAGATGAGAAAGGTATTCCCCAACTCTGCCTTCTTCTCTTTCAGAACTATAGCATGCATGTACACAAGGTCGGCTCTGCCTAAGGTTTTGCCTCATCTGCAAAATCCCAAAATTGGCCAAGTCCAGCATTTTTTTAGATATTGTTTTGAGTAAAAGCTTTTTCTTGGACCAAACACAAGGATGATTTTCTCCTCTGCTGTTTAGAATGTTTGGGAGAATGTGGTCACAATATCTACTGTAAACAATACTGACATTTCCTGTTTCCCATGTCCTTTCTCTTCACCCCTTGGTCACTTTCAGGCTCCACAACGTATGCCCACTACCGCTCGGACCCCAGGTCTAGAAAAGGGGTGTTTTACCACCACCCTCTGCACTATGTTCCCCTAAGAATCTAATCCCAGATGAGTCACGCTGGCTTCTTTAATAATAAGGCTGCAATATATAATCAAGTCTTTTATATAATAAGCTTTTTATTTTAAAAAAAAAAAGTTCATTAGAATTCACAAAGCCAGAACTTTTCTTGGACTTCTTTGCTACTATTCTCCCAGCACCTAGAACAAGGGTCAGTGTCACTCACAAAGATGTGTTGAAAGAATGAATGAATGAGAAGAAAACTAAGACAATAAAACGCCACAGGTCTCGGGTCTTTCTCGGGTCTTTAAGATGTAAACATTTTAATGAAGTTTAATAAAATTCTCATGTATAGTGAGTCTGCTTTGGGGAGAGAGGATCCTGCCTTATTCCCTTTCTGAGATTATTTGTCTCAATGGTGTCTATTTTCTCAGGCATATCCATAACCTCTCTTATGGGAGGTTGAATTGATATAGTGATAAAGTTACACCACATACACCTTGAGGGGAGGGAGACAGGTTATTCTTCCCTCCCAAAAGATTAATCGGGCATGAATAACATAATCTATTAAATCATTAGAGAAACATATTAATTGAAGAAGAGAAACCAACCACAAAATCACAAAGCAATTAAACAGCTGCACTTGGGGTAAGGAAAGAGAATCTAATTTAGTCATAAGACTTAATACATTTGAACCTGAAAACTCATTCAGGAAAACAATGAGAATGTCCCAAAATGGAAGTGACTGAACAGTGTTAGGCACATACCGATAAGTCAGCCAGCCGTGTGGGTGTCAGTTTAAAATATCCCAAAGATAATGATGTTCTGTCATTTACCCATTTCACCCACTCATATGCTTCCCACTTGTGCTTGATTTTTAGCCAAAAGTAGAAGTCTAGAAGCTGGGGGTGGGCAGGCGGACAGTTTTGGGGGTAGGGGGAGTTGTGCTGATACAGAAAAGTTAATCTTCCAAAAATAACACTGTCTATATATTTTCAAGAAAGAATTTAAGTCCTTTTTCAAGGGCTGTCAAGTGAAGGAAACTAGGACCGGCACATAAAATTTCCCAGCCAAGGGTATTTATTCAAATGCCTAGAAGTCCATAATTCTGAATTTTAATCTTTTCCACTTAAATTTTTCTTGAGGGCTCATTTTTAAATTTTTTTGTCTAAACTGCTAGAGCAATCAGAAAGTCATAAATATTGAAGCTCAGCTGTCACTCTGAGAAAATATTTTATGATGTTTTAAAAATAAAAAAAAATGAAAATGAAAAACAATTCTGATATTGTGTGGGAGAATCTCAGCTACCAGCTACACCCTGCAGAATCACTAAATCATGAAAAATGAGGAGAGTTTGAAGAGGCTCAGATGTAGGGCCACATCCACAGGGAGTCCATCCTGCGAGCTTTGCAGGAAACCGAGAGAAAGATGGAGAAAGCTCCACAGGCTTGTGTTCTTACGGCAGAGCTTGTCTGTGCTTCCTGCTAAGTCACGTCAGTCGTGTCTGACTCTGCAGCTCTCCAGGCTGCTCTGTCCATGGGATTCTCGAGCAAGAATACTGAGTGGGTAGCCATGTCCTCCTCCCAGGGGATATTTCCGACTCAGGGACTGAACCCACGTCTCTTCCACCTCGAGCACTGGCGGGCGGGTTCTTTACCGCTAGTGCCACCTGAGGAGCCCCTCATTCTTCAAAAATGTGCATCCTTCACTTACGTTCCTATGTGTATAGAGGACTCCAGCTGACTTCCAACCACACACACACACACACACACACACAACACACACACCCACAACACACACATCAGTAGCCTGCAGTCCAGACCAGCATATGTTACAGAAATAAATTCAAACGATTAGCTATTCAGTGCCTTCTATTTACCTAGCAGCACAGTTTGGCTGGAAGGGACAAGATAGCCACACAGGAAACCATTCAGCCAGTAGTTGGTAAGGGAAGGAGGAGGGCGAGAGGGTGCCCCAGTTACCAAACTAAAAGAGGACCTAAAACTTCACCAAATGAACATGGGTCACAGAACCATGGTTCCCAGACTTGGGACCAGGGCACCCGTTCCTGGATCAGTTTTCACCCAGTCTCAGTGAACAGAGGAAAATAAGAATCACAAAGCTAAATCTATCCCATTCAATAACATCTCATGCAGTAATTTTAGGCTTTTTTTTTTCCCTCTTATGACAGAATATGAGATGAGTACATTTTCATTAATGCCCTTATCTGGCAAAATTAAAACTTAGAACCTGCCTATGTCAGTTCCCACACAAAGCAAAAAGCTGGGACATCATGCCCTACAATGCCGCTTCATCTGGTAACCAGAGTATTCACATGTCATGAATAAAGCCAGATGTCCTCCCGCCCGGGCTCAGGGTCGAGGGCCAGTACGCCAGGCACAGTTGTAGCACCATCTCACCAGGAACAGCCAGCCAGTCGCTGCGGGAAGGGCTGCCCACCGTGCTGCAGGGGGACCAGAGTGCCCCAGGGCCGAGGTGACAGGCATCCCCTCCTTGGGACGGCACCGACTGTCCTACACATGGAGGCGAGAGCAGCTGGATGGCCCAACCAAGTGACTGAGTGGCAGAGGGTGGAGAAGACCCTCCCCTGTGACAGGCTGTGACATGAGCCACATGTCCTGCAGAACCCATTACAGGCACCTCAGTGTGCTGGTGTGTTGGGGGCCATCATGCCCTTGGACTTGGGGCAGGCAACACGACAGGAGCAGAAGCACCATTCCAGGGTGAAACATGCCAGCTGATGTAAGCACAAGGTGGCCCCCGCGGAGGACATGGTCAGGGCGCGTCCCCAGGGAGACCCCTGCAGAGCAGGCAGCCCTGCATTCGTGGGTGGGGGTCCCAGAGGTTCACGTGGCCATGTGGAAGACAAAGTAGACGCCAACCCTGAGAACCGGAATACTTCTTGCCATATCTATAAACAAGGATGTCACACTCATCAGTGATCCCAGCCCTCCAGGGAACTCAGGAAGGAGAAAAATACCTGCCATCCATAGCTGCCAGGCTGCTGCCACTCCCTACAGGGAGCACCGAGGGGCTCAGGATGTGCAAATCGCAGGATGCTGGCCCCAGATGTGAGGTGCATATGAAAGGACAGATTTCAGTAAGCCCAGACTCTTGCATCATCCCATATACAGCAAAGCGCTAAATTCCTTAAGACATCTGGGTTTCTTTAATTAACAATAATCTCTTGATATTCAGACTACCTGCCCTTTGTTGCAAAACTCCTATATATTCTGAGTCTCCTCCTTGCCACCTCCTTGGAGCAGTTCTCTCAGGGTTACTTGAGATGCTGCCTCTTGGGCTTAAGTCCTAAAAATTTCCACAGAATAAAACATAACTCTCAACTTTTAGGTTGTGACTATTTTTTAAGCCAGCAGCTCTCACTCTAAATCTCTAAGGGATGCCCAAATTGGGGTTCTGTATCTGTTTGTGTTTTACCATCAACATAAGATGGATAGTTTTTCCTTTTTAAATTTCATCTTGCATTTTAAGGCAACCATTGTCCAAATTTCAGGATAAGAGCTATGAAGCCAAAGTCAGATTCCCATAATAACTTATTGTGCGGGATGACCTATGACGCTTGAAAATGTAACTCACATCAAAGAGGACAGAGATTAAACGTCCAGTGAGCAGAGCGGGGACTGTCTGTCCAGGGCTCACAGCAAACAGGAACGGCTGGGAGTCGTGGGTAGGCTTGGCAGGCGCAGAGGGCCAGGTACGCAGAGAGTGACCAACAATTGAGCCTGAGCTGCTGCAGTGAAGCGAGGCGCAGTGGCCCCCTAGAATGCAGACCAAGGTGTGTGCCTTTTCCCTACAGACTGCAGGCAGGCACTTTCACTTCTTGAACAGGAAGTGCCTGGATAAAAAGAGAAGGGGTAAAATGCAGAGATCAACCAGCAGGTCAATATTAAAGGAGAGAAAGACTAAAGAAGGTACTGTTTTGAATGCAAGAAGCATCTCTAAAGAAAACTTCCTAAAAGATTTTCACGGCTTTACCACACTGTGCAAAAACAGACACAGGGACGAGACGAAGGAATGATGATACCCACACAGACACAGGGGCCAAACAAAGGGATGGTCTGAGGCTGGATTTAGACAAGCTGGCTTATAAGCAACCGCTGCTCAGGGAGAACCAGACCTGGGAGATGTATGTGCACAGACTTCCGTACCACAGTTCTCAGAGCCCACCAAAATATAAATACATATATATATTTGCCAGATTTTCTTCACCAAGAAATTTTCATTAAAAAAAAGAAACTTTCATTAAAAAAAAAAGAAAGAAATTTTCATTAAAAAAAAAAATAAAGAACTTGTCAAGCCCGAGCACTGTGCTAGGTCCTGGAGGTATAAACGATGAACTAGATGAACACAAACCTTCACTTTTCATAACTAGCAGCCCCAACAGGGACAGGAAATCCACGCAGTCCCACACCCTGTATGTGACAATCCCAACGTCAGAAGGATTAAGTAAAACCATCAGACTCACAACGGAATGAAATTGATGTCTTACATCATTTACTTACAGATAAACATTTGTATAGGGTTTACAACAGTATGGCTGGCATTATGATTTAATAGAAGAGAAAGTAGGTCTCCTAAGTAATATTTAGCATAATTTCATCTATTAATATATAGATATATGTTCTATATATGTTCTATAATAACAAATTATCCATTTAATGATCCTATAGGCTACACTGCGATCCACAAGGATATTACAGATATTTTGACTTCATATATTTACTTATAAAAAAAAAAAAAAGAACTTGTCAAGCCCGAGCACTGTGCTAGGTCCTGGAGGTATAAACGATGAACTAGATGAACACAAACCTTCACTTTTCATAACTAGCAGCCCCAACAGGGACAGGAAATCCACGCAGTCCCACACCCTGTATGTGACAATCCCAACGTCAGAAGGATTAAGTAAAACCATCAGACTCACAACGGAATGAAATTGATGTCTTACATCATTTACTTACAGATAAACATTTGTATAGGGTTTACAACAGTATGGCTGGCATTATGATTTAATAGAAGAGAAAGTAGGTCTCCTAAGTAATATTTAGCATAATTTCATCTATTAATATATAGATATATGTTCTATATATGTTCTATAATAACAAATTATCCATTTAATGATCCTATAGGCTACACTGCGATCCACAAGGATATTACAGATATTTTGACTTCATATATTTACTTACGGTTTCTTAGCAGGACTCAGTGAGGTGTGACTATTTCCTGTGATTATTACGCTTTGTTTGTGTGGTGGACAGAGCTGTCTTGCCTTTGTCAGCTGTGAGTGACTTTCTGATGTGTTTCCTGGGGTGACTTTCTCCTGGTGCCACATCCCTGGGGACATCCAGCCCCACTGATCCCATAGATCATCTCAGACCCTTGAATTGATGGAGGTGGCTTCCCTGGTGGTTCAGTGGCAAAGAATCCACCTGTCAATGCAGGAGACACAAGTTCAATCCCTAGATTGGAAAGATCCCCTGGAGAAGGTAACAGCAACTCACTCCAGTATTCTTGCCTGGGAAATCCCACGGACAGAGGAGCCTGGCGGGTATAGTCCATGGGGTCTCAAAGAGTAGGACACAACTTAGCAATTGACCAACAACAACAAGAGGGAAGGGAAGGGGAGGAGGGGGCTTCCGTGTCAAAGCAAGATCATCCCAAGTCCATCAGTGAGCACTTTAGCATGCACCGTGGTGTCAGCTACCTTGCCAGTGTAGCTCAAACAGCAAGCAATATCTGACATATGCAGACATGCTCCTCTGTTTATCTCAGAAGAATGTACCAGTTGAGAAAAAGCATGAACAAGACTGAAAGGACTAGTTTGATATCCGAAAATAAAGTTGTCAAGAAAGCATCCAGCGTGGTGACGAATGGGAAATTGATCCCCCACTCCCCACAAAGCGACCCTTCTCCCAGATGACTGTCCATCTGTGGACTCTCATGAAGATGCCCTGCAGGTATGAGCAGTGACGCTACAGCCTTGGCCGCCAACAGCAGCCAGCCGCGGAACCCAGATGCACCTTCTGGAACTGTCCTCAAGTTCAGGGACACAGTGACCTATCGTGGGCTTCCCCCTCCCCAAGAGCAGAAGACGATGATGAATTCTTCCCAAGAGACGGTCTTCATAAATGGCTAGGACTTCTATGCAGAAGCACTTCCTCTCAAATCAGTAACTACTTCTAATTCTTCCTTACAGTATAACCAAAATAGCAATAAGGCTAATCAGCACTCTTGGCAAAAATTAAAGACAGTGTACCTACTGTTATTATGTATGTCTCTCCCTTCCCGGGCATATTTCAAAATATAATATTTCCTACTTAGACGGAACTTTTAAATTCTATTTATTTTTTCTGATTGTATTCACTGGCCGTACTGGGTCTTCACTGCCTCTCAGGCTTTTCTCTAGCTTCGGCGAGGGGGAGCTACTCTCTAGCCACAGTGCACAGGCTTATTGTGGCGGCTTCTCCTGTTGCAGAGCATGGACTCCAGGGCGTGCAGGCTTCAGAGCTGCGGCCCCCGGGCTCTAGAGCACAGGCAAAGTGGCTGTGGGCTCAGTAGCTCCGAGGCACGTGGACTCTTCGCAGACCAGGGGTTGAAACTGTGACTTCTGCATTGGGAGGTGAATTCTTTTCCACTGAGCCACCAGGGAAGCCCTCAACATTTATTTTACATTGAGGTAAAACGGACGTGACCTTATGTAAGTTTCACGTGTACAGCATTATATTTCTATTTCTGTATTCACTGCAGTCTCAGCACCAAAAACCCAGTTTTCATCGACCACCATACAGTTGGCCCTCTTCGGTCATCTCGGCCATCCCCCGCTGTGACCCTGCTCTGTTCTCCGAATCTACAGGCTTGTTTTGGTTTAGTTTAGTGTGTTCACTTATTCCGGGTCTTTTTGGGTGTTTGCTTCTATATTCCACACCTAAGTGGAATCAAGTCGTATATGTCTTTCCCCATCAGACTTCTTTCACTTAGTATAATACCCTTAAGGTCCACCCAGGTTTACAAATGGCAAGATTTCATCTTTTTTATGGCTGGGTAATATTCTATTGTGTATATACAGTGCATGTTTTATTTCTTCATTTGTTGATGGGCACTTAGGTTGTTCCATATCTTAGCTATTGTAAATAATGCTTTGTTGAACATGAGGGCGCATATATTTTTTTCAAATTAGCATTTTCATATTCTTCAGATAAATACTCAGAAGTGGGACAGGTGGTTATGGCTGGGTAATATTCTATTGTGTATATACAGTGCATGTTTTATTTCTTCATTTGTTGATGGGCACTTAGGTTGTTCCATATCTTAGCTATTGTAAATAATGCTTTGTTGAACATGAGGGCGCATATATTTTTTTCAAATTAGCATTTTCATATTCTTCAGATAAATACTCAGAAGTGGGATAGGTGGATCCTGCTGCTGCTGCTAAGTCACTTCAGTCGTGTCTGACTCTGTGTGACCCCATAGACGGCAGCCCACCAGGCTCCCCCGTCCCGGGGATTCTCCAGGCAACAACACTGGAGTGGGTTGTCATTTCCTTCTCCAATGCATGAAAGTGAAAAGTGAAAGTGAAGTCGCTCAGTCGTGTCCTACTGTTCGTGACCCCATGGACTGCAGCCTACCAGGCTCCCCCGTCCATGGGATTTTCCAGGCAAGAGTACTGGAGTGGGGTGCCATTGCCTTCTCCAAGGTGGATCCTAGAGTAGTTCAATTTTTAATTTTTTTAGGAATCTCTACATTGAATTTTTATTCCAATCATCTTTCATAAATAATATTTCATCATGTTTCCTGATAGCCTTCCTAAAAATCAATAGCCTTCCTAAAAATCAATCATAACTTTATTACATGACAATAATGATTCAATAAATCATTAAGATTTGATGAGTCTATAGCATGCTATGAAGATAAATGTCATCTCCAGCCACAAATAAGGCTCAGGCCACAGAAATTCTTCAATAAATATTTATCATGTGCCTACCAAGTGCCAGGCAGAATGCATACAGCTTGCCCCATATCCTAAACCAAGAGCATTGGACCTTTTAATTAAATCAAGCCTTTGCTTTGTAATGGAATGTCACCTCACCCAAGGACACCCTACCAGAAATAAGCTTCTGCCAGCACAGCATTGTACGAGCCCTTCAGCGATGCTTCTTCTTTGAGCACTTATTTTGCATATGAGGATTATGAGAAAAAGTACAACTATTCCATCTGCCAAGGACCAAAGAAGAAGAGATGGGAAAATGTGAAACACACGTGTATTCCCTATAACTTGACCCTCGCTCACTCCCTAATTCCAACTCTAGTAGTCTCAGAATTTTTTTAATGTATCCATGGTTTTCTCTATCCTTTCAACAAAAACCAAAAAAAAAAAAAAAAGCAGAATCACACTTTGCCTTGAAAATATTTAAACAATATTGAGGTAAACCATAGAATTTTCTTACCAAACACAGACACCAGAAAAGAAAGAGGGGGACCTCCCTGGTGGCCCAGTAGCTAAGGCTCCCCGTGCAGGGGGACAGGTTCAATCCCTGGTTAGGGAACCAGATCCTGAATACCACAGCTAAGTTTGAATGCTGCAACTAAGACCCGGCGCAGCCAAATAAATATTTTTTAAAAGAGAGAGAGATAGAGAGAAGTAGCAAATTGTTGATGGGTACAGTCTCTTGCCATCTGGAAGTTTAATGAACAAAATATGCAAGGTGAAGACAATATTACTTAAAAACTCAGCCATTTCCCACCAAACTGCTCAAAACTCACTTTTTCTGGTCTTCTTGTTTATTTTCTCTATATATTTTCCCCCAAAACTCCCACAAATGCAATCTTCTTCCCAACATTATTTTGCTCCATTTAATCATTCCAGGTATTTCTCAGTTATTTCTAACCAAGTTCTCACTCAGCTGACTTGTGAATCAATTGTCTGCTATTTTTACAGATATTTATCTGCTATTTTACAGGCTGTAGTTAAGACAAGCAATCTCCAAGCTTTAGAGACAATATTCAGAATTTCTTGGTCTATCTATTGAGTGAGACCCAACATTTCACATCAGTTTTTTGTTCATCCTATTGGAAGATTTTTTAGAGACAGGTGGTTCAGTGGTTAAGAATTAGCCTGTCAATGCAGAAGACACAGGAGACCTGGGTTCAATCCCTGAGTCAGGAAGATCCCCTGGAAAAGGGCATGACAACCCACTCCAGTATTCTTGCCTGAGAAATCCCATGATAGAGGAGCCTGGCAGACTGAAATCCATGGGTTGTAAAGAGTCTGACATGGCTCGGTGACTAAGTGTGCATGCATAATCTTTAAGCAGGGATCCTGAATATTTACATGATAATTGGCCATCAGGATTAATCATTTTTTACCTTGTCATTTTTAATAAAATTAAGTTGGGGATGATTTTTACTTTCTAATGCAAACTTACCCACTCTGCTTTTTGGTTTCTCTTTCTTCTACCTAGAGCACCTTGGCACCCTTTTGTTAGCATTCATTTACGTTTCTTTTTTCAAAGCACTTGAGAAACGAACATGATGAGCCCTGTCTGTGGGCTGGGGAATTGATAATTGCATTTTCATCATTATCCCCACTAGAACTGAACATTTTCCTGCATTCACAGCTCCATTGGAGCTTCAGAAAGGAGAAAGCTTGCTTAGACAAATAGGTCCCTGCTGCTAGAAAATTAAGCTGCTGAAACTTAAGCACATTAAAATATTTCAGCATACCACAATCTGCATAACCCTCCCCCCCAAAAAAAACATGTGACTTTCACTGGTGCTCTCGGATTCTGCCTTTTGGGACCTCAGTTGGACAATAAAGCCACAGGAGCACCTGGCTGGGAGGGATTCATTGGGAGAAATTAACTTCTTATCCTGAGATGTGTGAATGAAAAGTGACACTCTGCTGGAGGTCTCTGCTGTGTCCTTTCCAATCTAATCTCCCTTGTTTCCAATAGTTTATTAGTTCATGGCAAGAATCTCATCTCTGACTGAAATTTCAGCCCAAGCATATCTCCTTTTTTTCAAAGATTCTTTTTTAAATGTGGACCATTTTTTTAAATCCAATGAATTAATTTGTCACAACACTGCCTCCAGCCCACGAGTGTGGTTTTTTTGGCCTCAAGGCACATGGGACCTCAGTCCCCTGACCAGGGATCAAACCTGCACCCCGCTGCACTGGAGGGCCGCTTCCCAACCACCAGACCACCGGGGAAGTCTCACGTCTACTTTGTGATGTTATTTGAGGTGGAGAAAACAACTCCACTTGCTAGTCTGTAAACTGAGAAATGGTCACAAACCAATGGGCGGCTTTGTGGTGTCTGAATGCCCTTGGTGTTCTAATTTTGAAAACAGTTTATAAAAATAAGATTTCCCAGGTTGCCTAAACTTTGAAACAGATACCATTTTCAACCTAAGAACACTGTGTGAGCTATTAGAAGTAAAAGGATTTTTTTTTTTTTTTTTGCCTTTTCTGAAAGTAGTCTGGAAAAAAAACAAGGTCTTCTAATATCAGATGGAACAATGGTTTAGCACCATTTTTTCTGGTCTTCTTGTTTATTTTCTCTATATATTTTCCCCCAAAACTCCCACAAATGCAATCTTCTTCCCAACATTATTTTGCTCCATTTAATCATTCCAGGTATTTCTCAGTTATTTCTAACCAAGTTCTCACTCAGCTGACTTGTGAATCAATTGTCTGCTATTTTTACAGATATTTATCTGCTATTTTACAGGCTGTAGTTAAGACAAGCAATCTCCAAGCTTTAGAGACAATATTCAGAATTTCTTGGTCTATCTATTGAGTGAGACCCAACATTTCACATCAGTTTTTTGTTCATCCTATTGGAAGATTTTTTAGAGACAGGTGGTTCAGTGGTTAAGAATTAGCCTGTCAATGCAGAAGACACAGGAGACCTGGGTTCAATCCCTGGGTCAGGAAGATCCCCTGGAAAAGGGCATGACAACCCACTCCAGTATTCTTGCCTGAGAAATCCCATGATAGAGGAGCCTGGCAGACTGAAATCCATGGGTTGTAAAGAGTCTGACATGGCTCGGTGACTAAGTGTGCATGCATAATCTTTAAGCAGGGATCCTGAATATTTACATGATAATTGGCCATCAGGATTAATCATTTTTTACCTTGTCATTTTTAATAAAATTAAGTTGGGGATGATTTTTACTTTCTAATGCAAACTTACCCACTCTGCTTTTTGGTTTCTCTTTCTTCTACCTAGAGCACCTTGGCACCCTTTTGTTAGCATTCATTTACGTTTCTTTTTTCAAAGCACTTGAGAAACGAACATGATGAGCCCTGTCTGTGGGCTGGGGAATTGATAATTGCATTTTCATCATTATCCCCACTAGAACTGAACATTTTCCTGCATTCACAGCTCCATTGGAGCTTCAGAAAGGAGAAAGCTTGCTTAGACAAATAGGTCCCTGCTGCTAGAAAATTAAGCTGCTGAAACTTAAGCACATTAAAATATTTCAGCATACCACAATCTGCATAACCCTCCCCCCCAAAAAAAACATGTGACTTTCACTGGTGCTCTCGGATTCTGCCTTTTGGGACCTCAGTTGGACAATAAAGCCACAGGAGCACCTGGCTGGGAGGGATTCATTGGGAGAAATTAACTTCTTATCCTGAGATGTGTGAATGAAAAGTGACACTCTGCTGGAGGTCTCTGCTGTGTCCTTTCCAATCTAATCTCCCTTGTTTCCAATAGTTTATTAGTTCATGGCAAGAATCTCATCTCTGACTGAAATTTCAGCCCAAGCATATCTCCTTTTTTTCAAAGATTCTTTTTTAAATGTGGACCATTTTTTTAAATCCAATGAATTAATTTGTCACAACACTGCCTCCAGCCCACGAGTGTGGTTTTTTTGGCCTCAAGGCACATGGGACCTCAGTCCCCTGACCAGGGATCAAACCTGCACCCCGCTGCACTGGAGGGCCGCTTCCCAACCACCAGACCACCGGGGAAGTCTCACGTCTACTTTGTGATGTTATTTGAGGTGGAGAAAACAACTCCACTTGCTAGTCTGTAAACTGAGAAATGGTCACAAACCAATGGGCGGCTTTGTGGTGTCTGAATGCCCTTGGTGTTCTAATTTTGAAAACAGTTTATAAAAATAAGATTTCCCAGGTTGCCTAAACTTTGAAACAGATATCATTTTCAACCTAAGAACACTGTGTGAGCTATTAGAAGTAAAAGGATTTTTTTTTTTTTTTTGCCTTTTTTGAAAGTAGTATGGAGAAAAAACAAGGTCTTTTAATATCAGATGGAACAATGGTTTAGCACCATTGAGTTCAACCACAGTTTGCTGGAATGCTTGCTGTGGGGGAAAAAGACACTTGATACTCTCCTTGACTGATGGTTAGAAAATGCTGGTTGTGATTTATATATAAGTATGTGTGTGTGTGCATTACTAGTCATCATCCACAAATGAGATCACACTGCCCTCTGTACTCCCTTTGTGACAGAGACACCATTTGCTTGATTGCCAGATGAATGCCCTTCCAACCATTTTCAGGTGTCTCTAGTAACGCCCAAAGGCTTCCTCTGCATGCTCACATATATGGACAGAAGCGGTCCACTCTGCACTCCTCCAGATTTGCCCCTTGCCTTGCACCCCCACCTGCCTCTGTCCCCTGCCTGGGAAGTCATTGGGGAAGCCACCTCACCACCATCATTCACAGTAAGAGCATCAGCTTCCAGCTAGTGGTGCTGTATCTAGAGAAAGCAGCATTGCAGTGCTCAAAGTGCCAGAACTTGCTTGGATGCTGGAGAGGCCTGGACAGCATGGCCATCATCTGGCTGTGGGCCATACACACTGTGGTTCCTCACTGGGACACAGAAGATCGATTTCTTTTGGACTCCCCTCAACAATTTTCATACCAAGTCATGAAAACTAACTCCATCGAACATGGATGTACCTATGACTGATTCTTGTTGATGTATGACAGAAAACCACAAAATTCTGTAAAGCAATTATCTTTCAATTAAAAAATAATAACTCCATTGTATTCTGACCCTCAATCTTAGCCTAATATGGTCTTATGAAAAAAAAAAAAGGCAAAACAGAAAGCAGACTTTTTGTCCGATCACCTATTTTTTGCTTCCAAGTGTCCTCAGTCAATCGTGTTTGACTCTTCTGCGACTCCAGGGACTGTAGCCCACCACGCTCCTCTGTCCATGGGATTCTCCAGCCAAGAATACTGGAGTAGGTTGCCACTTCCCACTCCAGAGGATCTTCCCAACCCAGGGATTGAACCCTCATCTCTTGTACCTCCTGCATTGGTTAGGGGGATTCTTTACCCCTGTGCACCTGGGAAGATTCTGCAACTAGGTCATAACAGGCACTTCCTTTAGTTTCCACCTTGCTCTCTTGGATGGGTGGTTTGGGGGAAATCTGGCTGCCATGTCAGGACAAGGAAACTCAAGCAGCCCTGTAGAGAGGGCCCCAGAGAGGAAACCGAGGCCTCCCGCTGTGTATGCTAAGTCAGCTTCAATCAGGTTTGACTCTTTGCGAACCCATGGGACTGTAACCCACCAGGCTCCTCTGTCCATGGAATTTCCCAGGCAAGAATATACTCGAGTGGGTTGCCATTTCCTTCTCCAGGGGATTTTCTGGACCCAGGGATCAAACCCACATCCCTTATGTCTCCTGCACTGGCAGACAAGTTCTTTACCACTAGCACTGCGTGGAAAATGACAACAAAGGATTTATAAAATGACATAAACTCAGTTGGTAAAGTAGTGGCAGGTTTTGAGAAGATTGACTCCAATTTTAAAGTTTTGAGGTGAAGTTTTACCAATGCTATCCAACAGCGCTGCATGCCACAGAGAAATCATTTCTGAAAGGAAAGTCAATCAACCTGGCAAACTTCACTGTGGTCTTAGCCTATGAAATTCCCATAGCCACTCTTAACCCTCAGCAACCACCACCCTGACCAGTCAGCAGCCACCAGCAGCAAGGCAAGACCTTCCTCCAGCAAAAAGTCTATGACTCTCTGAAGTCTCAGAAAATGGCTAGTAATTTTTAGCAATAAAATATTTTTACTTAAGGTATGTCTTGTACAGTTAATAAACTATAGTATACTTTAAATAATATACTATAGTATAGTATAAACATAAATTTATATGCACTGGGAAATCAAAAATTCATGTGACTTATTTCATTGTGATCATTGCTTGACTGTGATGGTCTGGAGCCAAACCTGCAATATTTCAGAAGTATGCCTGTTTAATTCTTCCCATCAAGAGATGGAATATTTGTCCATTTATTTGTGTCATCTTCGTTTCCTTTTGTTAATATCTTACAGTTTTCAAAGTACAGGTCTCTCATCTTCTTGGTTTAATTTATCCCTAGATGTTCTATTCTTTTGTTGCAATCGTAAATGAGATTCTATTTAAATTTCTCTTTCTGATAGGTCATTATTAGTGTATAGAAATGCAACAGATTTTTGTATATTGATTCTGTATCCTGTAACTCTACTGAATTTTTTTATTAGTTCGAACAGTTTTTTTATTGAGTCTTTAGGGTTTACATTGCTGGAAAAATAGTAGTAATTGTGGTTGGTGCAAAAGTAACTGCAGTTGGTGCAAAAGTAATTGAGGTTCAAAAGTAATAGTGGTTAACTTTTGCACTAACCTCAATTACCTTGGCACTGATCTAATGTTATAAATGGATGTTAAATGTATCAAATGCTTTTTCTGCATCTATTGAGATGATCATAAGATTTTTATCCTTTATTTTGCTATGTGGTATATCAAACTGACTGATCTGCAAATGCTGAATCATACCTGCACTCCTAGAAAGGACCCCGTTTGATCACAGGATACGATCCTTTTAATGTATTGCTGAATTTGGTTTGCTGATATTCTGTTGAGGAATTTTGCATCTATGTTCATCAGGGATATTGGCCTGTAATTTTCTTTTCCTGTGGCTTCCTTGTCTGGTTTTGGTATCAGGGTAATGCTGGCCTTGTAAAATGAGTTTGGAGGAGTTCCCTTCTCTTCTATTTTGGGGTAAATTTCAGAATAATCAGTACCAATTGTTTTTTGAATATTTGGTGGAATTCACCAGTGAAGCCACTGGCCCTGGCTATAGGAATGTCTTGCTTATTGGAATGCTTTTGATTATTGATTCAATCTCCTTATTAGTAATCAGTCTACATATTTCCTATTTCATCTTGATTCAGTCTTTGTAGATTCTACATTTCTAGAAACTTCTATATTTATTCTAGTTTATCCAACTTGTTGGTACATAATTATTCATAAATGGGACAGGGAAGCCTGGTGTGCTGCAGTCCATGGGGTCAGAAAGAATCAGACATGATTTAGCAACTGAACAACAACAATTATTATTCATGCAGTCTCTTTTGATCTTTTGCATTTCTATGTTGTCCGCTAGTACATAAATGGGTAAACAAATTTTGGTCTAGCCATACATGCTCTATGAAATATAATAAAAAGCAGTACATGCAATTATGTGGGTAAACCTCAAAATAATTACCCATAGTGAAAGAAGCCAGACAAAAAGAGCACGTATCTTATCATTATATTTAAAAGTTTAGAAAATGCAAATTAAATTATAGTGACAAAAAGTAGATCAGTGTACAACACCATAATGTAAGCTGTGGACTTTGCATGATTACCAGGTATCACTGTAACACACAACCTACTCGGTGGGGGTGTGGGTAGTGGGGGAGGCTGTGCATGGGAGGGGGGCAGGGTAAGTGGGAAATCTTTGTCCCTGCCCCTCAACTTTGCTGTGAACCTATAACTGTTTTACAGATATGAAGGCTTAATTTAACATTTTCAAATAGATCAGTGGTTGCCTGGGGATGGAAGAAGCCCCTAAGGAGATGGGGAGAGAGATTTTAAAGTGACATATGGAAATGCCTGAAGGTGATGGGTATGTTCATTACCTTGCTTGCAATGATGGTTTCAGGAACACACATATCAAAGTGTACCAAACTGTACACTTTAAATATGAGTAGCTGGGATGTCTCTGGAGGTGCAGTGGTTAAGACCCCACGCTCCACTGCAGGGGGCATGGGTTCAGTCCCTGGTCAGAGAACTAGCATCCCTGCCTGGTGTGGCCAAAATAAATAAATAAATTTTTAAATAATAATAAAGTTAGGGCTTCACTGGTGGCTCAACGGTAAAGTGTTTGCTTGTCAATGCAAGACGCAGGTGCGACCCCTGGTCCAGGAAGATCCCACATTCCACTGAGCAGCTAAGTCGGTGTTCCACACAACTGCTGAGCCTGCACTCTAGAGCCCATGAGCCACAGCAAGAGAAACCAGCTCAATGAGAAGGCCATGCACTGCGACCAGAGAGGAGCCACCACTCAGCACTAGGGAAAAGTCCGCATAGCAACAGAGACCCAGCCCAGCCAACAAATAAATTATTTAAAAAACAATAACATTTAAAATATAAGTAATTTATTGCCTATCAATTATTCCTCCATAAAACTATTTTCAACTAGGTTTACATGCATTTTTAATAAGGTAGGCAGCTAAACAATTTGGAGAGTTGTTTGTTCTATGTCTAAAGGCCATATTAAATGCTATCAGAAACATATAATCCAAAATATTCAGCCAAAAATCACAATAGAGGTATAATTAAACTATGTCAAAACAGTCAAGAGAAGGCAATCACTTGCAAACAGCTCACGCAGGCTTAGTAAAGAAGAGAGAGGAAACTGCCTGTCAGAGAAATCTCTTTTTGAGGACTGGATTAACCATCCTCTTCTTATGCTGGAGGCATCCCACCGACTTCAAAGAAGTCTTTAGATCAGAGGAAAAATAGCGCTGGGCTAAATAATTATAGTGAGTTGAGGCTCTCATAAAGAGATCCTCTTCTGAGCTGTAGCCGTGATAACATTTATCACATCATCAATGATAAGAGGGTTTGGGGGCAGGACGCGGAAGCTACTGAAGTGCTCTTAGGCTTCAAAGGGGAGGAAAAAAATGCCTTTAAATCTAAGCAGAATTTTTAACGTTCTGGGAGAGTGATGCGGTTCCTTGCTGGAGGAGTGACTGTGACAAATAAACTCTGAGTGAGGCTGGCTTTGCTGGCTACCCAGCAGTTTCCGGGAAAAATCACTGGGAAAAAATAACAAGTGATAGAGAAACCTATAACTAAACCCACCATAATGCAATAGATTAATATGGACTCTAGCACAGCCTGTGCATCGGGGGTCCCACCAGTGGGCACACAAGATTGCACCCGCCATAAAGAAACAGAAACACGCAGCAGCAGTGAGGTGGCCCAGGTAATTCACATGTGTGGGACAGCTTCTCAGCCAGGGAAATAATCCGCCCCCACACAGTATGTTCAGAAACTGAATAGGGATCGAGTTTTCAGGATAAGGGAGCCATAGGGTCTAAACTGTTGCTGGAAAAATAATAATAATAATAATAATTAGTGGATAGATGTATGGCAGTTGGTGAAGCAGCAGGTGTAACAGAAATATCTACTTTCCTCATGCTTCACAATGAAAGTGTTCAGTCAAAGCTGAAATCCATTCTTATGAACTGAGATTGCAACGTGATTAAGTGTTCCTGTGAAAATATCAATTCCAAGACCGGATGAGCATTAGAGTTAAGGAAAGATGTCCCATGGACAGAGGATGGGATTGGGCAGACTACACAGCAGACCACAGTCCACAGGGTCACAAAGCATGGGACACGACTGAGCNCAACGTGATTAAGTGTTCCTGTGAAAATATCAATTCCAAGACCGGATGAGCATTAGAGTTAAGGAAAGATGTCCCATGGACAGAGGATGGGATTGGGCAGACTACACAGCAGACCACAGTCCACAGGGTCACAAAGCATGGGACACGACTGAGCGACTTTCGCGTTCAGGTAATGGCAGTGCTAACTGGCAGCGAGAGGTGAGGGCGCCGCGTGGCTAAGCTGAATTAACTTGCTGGTTAACTTGAGTCTGAAAAATAAGCAGGTGGAGGTCTCTGTCTCTCGACCTCAGGGTTGGGCTCCACCCCAGCTCCGAGTGTGCTGTGGACAAGGGGACAATGGGGGAGGGGGCCCAACCCATTCAAGGTGGGTCCCAGAGGTTTTCATGGAGTGGGCAGCTGTTCCCTTCTCCAGGGGACCCTCCTAGCCCACTGCTGTTATCTGAAGCCACTGACAAAGGGCCAGCACGAGTCCACCCCGACCCCCATCAGAAAAGCAGTGGGACTGGGAAGCACATTCAGATCGCTGCTGTGTGATCACAGGCTTCTCTTGCAGAGAACTCGGAGTCTCTCTAGAATAACTTCCACGGAAGCAAAGCATTCACTGCATACTGGCAACAGCATCAAGACATGCCAGACTCTGCAGACACCACCACATAACCAACTTAAAAACATTCACAGAGCACACAGTATATGCAGATTATGAGTATCGGGAGGAGGGTTGCCAACAAAAACACAAAGCGCCCGGTGAAATCTGAATTCCGGACACATTTTTTAGTATTAGTACTTTCTGTGTGTAAAAAGACAAACTGAGATAAATTAAAATGTGTAAGAGTTTATCTGAGGGCTTCCCTGGTGGATCACGGGAAAACAATCTGCCTGCCAATGCAGGAGACACAGGACTGATACCTGATCCGGGAAGATTCCACACGCGGAGAAGCAAATAAGCCCATGAGCCAAAACCACTGAACCGGTGCTCTAGGGCCCGGGAGCTGCGACTGCTGAACCCCCGTGTGCCCTACAGCCTGTCTTCCGTGACAGGAGAAGCCACTGCAATGAGAGGCCTGTGCACTGCAACCAGGGAAGAGTCCACACAGCAACAGAGACCCAGCGTAGCCGAAGCTGAGCCGATGGTTTTGAAAGAGTTTCAGTTCAGTTCAGTC
>SJYX01011488.1:0-24956 GCA_006410675.1 Oreotragus oreotragus
AAGTCAGACTTATGGCAATTTGTATGATAAGCGAAACAGAAAAGAGGAATTTTTTTGGACAATATGCTCTGGTCATGAAATGGTTACTGCATATTTTTAAAAAACCTAGTTCATATGCATATCTACTTCCCAAAGACCTTTGCATTCTAGTATTTTAATATATGCCTTGGGTGTTTATTAATAGGCACTTTGGAAAATCATTCAGGCCACTGGCTTCCTTCATTTTAGTGACGGGAAATAGTAATTTACTAAATAGCAACTCATTAATGTGAAAGAGTTAATGGAAAGACTATGTTATGCATTTTGATAATCTACTTCAATAAATATAAGCACATAATGATGATTATTTAGAAATATAAGCAGCAACAGTAAATCTAAATAAAGCCATTATTTACAAAGTTATGGCCAGTAATATTTTCCCACATATTGTTAGGATGAAAATGATTTTCTTGTCTTTTTATTCTAGATTGTTGATCATTTATAATTAAGGAGAGAAGAAAATCATTTCTGAGGAAGTCCAAAGAAAAGAACTTGGACTAAAGATGACGATAGCTGTCCTTTGCCCTTGAAACTGTTTTGGGTGTCATGAAGTGATCTCTTTTCCCTTTCTGTTTATTTTACTCACAAGACAAAGCATTCTTGGCATCACAGTATTGGTGGGCCTCCTCTGCTTTTGCTGCATAAACAGCTTTCCGGTGAGAAGGGATGTGAAATATTGCAGGGGTGAGGGAGACATACAACAGGATGATTTCTTTCCTTTTCTTTCCTGGAACCAATCTGAATGAAGACTCAGCTACCAAAAACAGGCAATGAGAGAAAGAAAGTGAGCAGATGAGAAGTACAGACACCAGAAGTATCTTGGGACGAAGATGAGAAGAAGCTGAAGATTTGTCATTTTCACTGTTACCATTTTCTGTTGTATTTTAAATCTTGGAGCTTTTATGGAAGAGGTACCCACACTTTTCATATAATGGCTTGGAGAAAATTTGTTAATGTACCTGTTCCTCACTGGCCTTTTTTAGTCCATCTTTTCCTTAGTACTGAAAAGGCTCATAGGCAAAAGAAACAGAACTCTTTATAAGTGCAGTAGTGAATTCTAATTATTTTTCAAGTTTATTCAGTTATTTTAGCCATGGAATAGCTGTATATTTGTATCCATCTTTTAATTGAATGTATAATCTTTCTTTCAGTTTTCACTGATTTGCCTAACTTACCACTCTCTGAGGTTTCTGGAGTCTTTTTTTTAGAATTTTAGGGCTTGAAGTTTGCTTCCAACAAGAGTGTTCCTCAATCTAGCAGAAGTTAACCATTGGTCAATAACCATGGATCAGTCATGGAATGATTTTTCCTTGATAATGAAGTCTTAGCCTCTATCACAGTCATCTCAATCATACACGGGGTTAGAATTTCAGCAAACATCCTGATGCTCTGTGGACAGCCCTCAACCACTTGCTCAAAACAAACCAGTCATCTAAGTTGCTTCCATGTCCTGGCTATTGTAAATAGGGCTGCAAAGAACACTGGGGTACATGTGTCTTTTTCAGTTCTGATTTCCTCAGAGTATATGCCCAGTAGTGGGATTGCTGGGTCCTATAGAAGTTTAATTCCTAGTTTTTAAAGGAATCTCCATACTGTTCTCCATAGTGGTTGTATCAGTTTGCATTCCCACCAAGCATGTAAGAAGGTTCTCTTTTCTCCATACCCTCTCCGGCATTTATTGTTTGTAGACTTTTTGATGATGCCCATTCTAACTGGTGTGAGATGATACCTCATTGTATTTTTATCTCGTATTTCTCTAATAGTGAGCAATGTTGAGCATCTTTTCATGTGTTCATTCACCATCTGTGTGTCTCCTTTGGAGAAATGTTTGTTTAGGTCTTCTGCACACTTTGTGATTGGGTTGTTTGTTTTTCCAGTATTGAGCTGCACGAGCTGCTTGTATATTTTGCAGATTAATTCTTTGTCAGTTGTTTCATTTGTTATTATTTTCTCCCCATTCTGCAGGTTGTCTTTTCACCTTGCTTATAGATTCCTTCATTGTGCAAAAGTTTTTAAGTTTAATTAGGTCCTGTTTGTTTATTTTTGTATTTATTTCCACTACTCTAAGAGGTGAGTCAGAGAGGATCCTACTGTGATTTATATCAGAGAGTTTTCCTCTAAGAGTTTTATAGTTTGTAATCTTAAAGTAATTATCCTTCAATTAAAATATATAAGTAAATAAAAAAAGAAAACAGTGAGCCTAGTGATGGCTAGTCAGCAGCATCATTGAGACAAACTTCTGAAAAGAGACTGTATTTAAATTCTTTGCTGATGCTTCACAGAGGTTTAATGTTCAGGGCTTCGGCTCCACTGACCCATAAGACTGAAGGAAACTGGTAGAGACACTCTGCAAGGAAAAAACAAGAATATATTTGCTTTTTCAAAGAGTCCTTGGAGAAGATAGGAAGGTCTGGTGGGGATTTACAACACTTAAAAATCTGCTTTTTGCCTCTCTCTCTAGGAAGGCCCCGGCCAGGCAGCCTCTCAACCCATTTCTCTTCCTTTTGCACTCTGTTCTTTGTGCCAGGAGGCTCAGCCACATGGGCTGCATCCATTGACTCCTTCCTCAAAGATGAATAGCTATGGGGGTTCAGCTAATGGGGAGCCCTGACAAGACAAGAAGAGAGAAAAATGAGGTTGGAACATCTACTCCCCTGGTTCTCTCCTTAAGAAGTTGCCTTTTTTTTTTTTTTTTTTAATTTGAGTTTAATTGCTTCAGGCTTCCCTGGTGGCTCAGTGGTAAAGAATCTGCTTGTAATGCAGGAGATGTAGGTTTGATCCCTGGTTCGGGAAGTTTCCCTGGAAAAGGAAATGGCAACCCACTCCAGTATTCTTGTCCAGTATTCCATGGACAGAGGAGCCTGGTGGGTTAGAGTCCATGGGGTTGCAAAAGAGTCAGCCACAATTTAGCCACTAAACAAAGCAACAACAGAACTACTTTATCATGTTGTGTTAGTTTCTGCTGTACAACATAGTGAACCAGCCATACGTATACATATATCATCTCCTTCTCGAGCCTCTCTCCCACTGAAAGATCACTCCTCTTTTCACACATATCTAAGTATTCTTCTATATTTCAGGAATTCCTTTTATTTATGATTCCTCTGGACTAGGTGTAAGCAGAGTCCAGTACTGTTAGCCTCAGTTTCTTCAACCAGGGTTTCCTCCTCCCTATGATTTCCCTACATTCTGCATACAACTTGTGAATAGTCCTTTGAAAATGGATCCTCTTCAAATTAGGCTAATGTGGGTGTTATTTCTTTCCTGCTGAAATCCTAGTTGATACTTAGTCAATAATTAATAGTTAATATGTATTATCTGTTTACTCTTCTAAAAAATTTCTGGGTATTGACTCATTAAATCCTCCCAATAGCACGTTATCAGGAGGTATTATTATTATTCCCATTTTGCAGCTGCAGAGAGGATGAACCACNCTGCTGAAATCCTAGTTGATACTTAGTCAATAATTAATAGTTAATATGTATTATCTGTTTACTCTTCTAAAAAATTTCTGGGTATTGACTCATTAAATCCTCCCAATAGCACGTTATCAGGAGGTATTATTATTATTCCCATTTTGCAGCTGCAGAGAGGATGAACCACATGCCACAGTGCCCAACAAGAAAGTGGTGGGATATGATTTGCAGCAAAGCATTGTGTCTCCAGAGCTTGGGCTCTGCATAAATGCCCCACAGGTGAGGGCATCCAGGTAGGTATGAGGATTGTAGGTACACTGTTCCTTCAAAAGTACTGAGTATGATCATTTACATTTTTTGCTAATTTAATCTGTAAAGAGTTACCTCATTTAATTTGCATTTGGTTGATTAATGATGAATATTTATTTCCGTATGTTATCCCTAGCTATTTGTCCTCAAAAGAGATTGTCTTTTTGCGGTCTTTGACTATTTATCTATTGAGGTCTTTGGGTAATTCTAATATTTTATGAGGTCTTTAGGTAATGGTAGTTATATGCATTGCAGTTTTTATTCCATCTTCAGACACAGAAATTTATATATGCTTTCCGTATAAATTTAATTCATTTAGAAAAGATTGTTTATTAACAAAGAAAAATAGGGTTATTAAAATATGTTTAAGAAATGTATAGAAGGAAAGGAAATAAAATAAGCTCCTTTAAAATCATGCAATCAGAGATAACTACTGTTGCCAATTTGAATTACTTTTGTGTAATCTTTATTTAATATTTATAAATAATGGTTTAACCTATACACTATTCTGAAACTTTTAAACTGTGAATATTTTTCTGTTTCTGCACATTTTGGTATATGTTATCTGATTTTATTTTCATATATAAAATGTGTAATGACAATAAAAAGCATACTTACTTTAAAATGTTCAACTAATAAAAATATTTCCCTCTGTCATGACTGCCACACGCTGCATGCTCATAAGAGTTTGTTGTATGACCTCAAAAATCTCTTTTTATGTACTTACAAACACATATGGGTGTATTTTCATATAGGCATATTGTTGGTTTCACTCATTTTCTACTTTTGAATATTTATGTTATTTCTTGAGTTTTACTGTTATACGGAAACCCAAGACTCATAAGAGCTGACACACTCAAAGATATAGGGACACCGTGTTTGAGATAAAAATTGATCTAAAGCTCAGACAAACTACAAGTTTTTTGTGGGGAACTCAAGTCAGACTACATTTTCTTCCAAAATTCTCCAAAGAGAATATAATAAACTAGTGAGCCACATCTTGTATCACATACTAATAGCAAACAGAAATTTGCTTTTCTAATAGTTGTATCACGTTATTAAAAAATATATAGTTTATTGTAGAAGGTGTAAAAACGAAATATAAAGACATCTAAAGAAAATTTAAATTCCTCATAATTCTGCTGCTAAGTTGCTTCAGTCATGTCCAACTCTGTGCGACCTCAGAGATGGCAGCTCACCAGGCTCCCCCGTCCCTGGGATTCTCCAGGCAAGAACACTGGAGTGGGTTACCATTTCCTTCTGCAATGCATGAAAGTGAAAAGTGAAAAGTGAAAGTGAAGTCACTCAGTCGTGTTCAACTCTCAGCAACCACATGGACTGCAGCCGNTATTTTATGAGGTCTTTAGGTAATGGTAGTTATATGCATTGCAGTTTTTATTCCATCTTCAGACACAGAAATTTATATATGCTTTCCGTATAAATTTAATTCATTTAGAAAAGATTGTTTATTAACAAAGAAAAATAGGGTTATTAAAATATGTTTAAGAAATGTATAGAAGGAAAGGAAATAAAATAAGCTCCTTTAAAATCATGCAATCAGAGATAACTACTGTTGCCAATTTGAATTACTTTTGTGTAATCTTTATTTAATATTTATAGATAATGGTTTAACCTATACACTATTCTGAAACTTTTAAACTGTGAATATTTTTCTGTTTCTGCACATTTTGGTATATGTTATCTGATTTTATTTTCATATATAAAATGTGTAATGACAATAAAAAGCATACTTACTTTAAAATGTTCAACTAATAAAAATATTTCCCTCTGTCATGACTGCCACACGCTGCATGCTCATAAGAGTTTGTTGTATGACCTCAAAAATCTCTTTTTATGTACTTACAAACACATATGGGTGTATTTTCATATAGGCATATTGTTGGTTTCACTCATTTTCTACTTTTGAATATTTATGTTATTTCTTGAGTTTTACTGTTATACGGAAACCCAAGACTCATAAGAGCTGACACACTCAAAGATATAGGGACACCGTGTTTGAGATAAAAATTGATCTAAAGCTCAGACAAACTACAAGTTTTTTGTGGGGAACTCAAGTCAGACTACATTTTCTTCCAAAATTCTCCAAAGAGAATATAATAAACTAGTGAGCCACATCTTGTATCACATACTAATAGCAAACAGAAATTTGCTTTTCTAATAGTTGTATCACGTTATTAAAAAATATATAGTTTATTGTAGAAGGTGTAAAAACGAAATATAAAGAAATCTAAAGAAAATTTAAATTTAGCAAACAGAAATTTGCTTTTCTAATAGTTGTATCACATTATTAAAAAATATATAGTTTATTGTAGAAGGTGTAAAAACGAAATATAAAGACATCTAAAGAAAATTTAAATTCCTCATAATTCTGCTGCTAAGTTGCTTCAGTCATGTCCAACTCTGTGCGACCTCAGAGATGGCAGCTCACCAGGCTCCCCCGTCCCTGGGATTCTCCAGGCAAGAACACTGGAGTGGGTTACCATTTCCTTCTGCAATGCATGAAAGTGAAAAGTGAAAAGTGAAAGTGAAGTCACTCAGTCGTGTTCAACTCTCAGCAACCACATGGACTGCAGCCTACCAGGCTCCTCCGTCCATGGGATTTTCCAGGCAAGAATACTGGAATGAGGTCACATTGCCTTCTCCACTCATAATTCTCTTTACCCGCAAATAGTCATGTTTCTCATTTTAATGTAAATTCATGTATAATACCTCACTCTTGTGGAAAGATCACATTTTATTATCAGTCATTCAAAGTCAGGCACAAATTATGCATTCATTCAACAAAAAATATTTATTGAACAGCTGCTATGCATCACTCAAGACAGCAATTAAAACTGACCAAGAGGGGAAAAGAAAAAAATACTGACCAAGAGGGACAGCGTCAGAGTGGAGTGGGGCATGCTACTTTATGGTGAGTAGTCAGAAAAGATTTCCCTGATAAAGTGACAGCTGAGAGGAAAACTGAATAAAGGAGAAAGGACCTGTGTGACTATTTGGCAGAAGAACATTCCAGTCAGAGGGAAAACCTGAAAATCTTGAGGTTTGAGCAGGACTGGCATCTTACAGGAAAAGCAAAGAGGCCAGTATGAAGTGAAATGAAGTGAAAGTCGCTTAGTCGTGTCCAACTGTGTGACCCCATGGACTATACAGTCCATGGAATTCTCAAGGCCAGGATACTGGAGTGGGTAGCCTTTCCCTTCTCCAGGGATCTTCCCAACCTAGGGATCGAACCCAGGTCTCCCACATTGCAGGAGAGCCACATTACCAGCTGAGCCACAAGGGAAGCCCAAGAATACTGGGGTGGGTAGCTTATCCCTTCTCCAGTGGATCTTCCCCACCCAGGAATGGAACCAGGGTCTCCTGCATTGCAGACGGATTCTTTACCAACTGAGCTTTGAGTGAAGCCCCCAGTATGGATGGAGCTAAAAGATTGAGAGGAAGAGAAGGTCAGGGAGGGGTTGAAGTCTGAGAACTCCAAGCATGTGGGCCCCTGCAAGGCCTTGGGCTTTTATTTTGAGGGAAATGAGAAGACATGGGAAGATTTTGAGCAAGGGAGTGAAATTCTCTGACATTTCCAGCTGTGGTTATGAGAACTGATCCCAGAGGGTAAGGTGGAGGGTAGGCAGGGCAAGAGTGAAACCTGGGCTTCTAATTACAAGTGAGAGCTTTTTGATGTATCAGAAATGGGGGAGCTAATGCTCGGAAGGGGTAGTGAGGATTAGCTGAGTGCCTCTAGAGCAGTGCCCCAACCTTCTTGGCACTAGGGACCACTTTCATTGAAGACAATTTTTCCATGAAACAGGATGGGGGGATACTTTCTGGATCATTCAAGAGCCTTACATTTACTGTGCACTTTATTTCCATTATTATTACAGCAGCTCTTCCTCAGATCATTGGACATTAGATCCCAGAGATTGGGGACCCCTGCTCTGAAGTTATAGCTTATTAGTCTTTATATTCCTGGTGTCAGTAGCCTAGGGCTTGATGCTATGTTCTGCCATGCATGCATATGTGCTAAGTTACTTCAGTCGTGTCTGACTCCTTGTGACCTTATGGTCTGTAACCTGCCAGGCTCTTCCAGGGGATATTCCTGCCCCAGGGATCGAACCCCTGTTTCTATGTTTCCTCTACTGGAAGGCATGTTCTTTACCACTAGTGCCACCTGGGAAGCCTCTGTCTTCCTCCAGTGCTCCTTTATTAAAAGAATTCCTTCATTGGACATCAAAGGTAATTTCCAGCCCAGAGGTCTCTCCTCTCTGTTACTGTCTCTCTACTCTTGGTCCTGTCCCCTCAAGGTCACTTGCTTTCTGAATCTGTCTGAGATACTCCTTCTTCCCACATACCTTTTCTGTGAACAACTCTCTACTTTTTTCAAAACCCAGTGAGTATTGAACCATCCATGTTTATTCCATGGATACTCACTGAGCACCTCATTCCCCATGAACACTCTTTCAGGCTGCAGTAATATATCAGCAGGTAGTAGGCCAAAATGCTGACCCTCAGGGCATTCTAGCAGGAGAAGAGGAAACATAAAATATTAGTGAACAGTAAGATGTGCTGGAAGGTGAGAAGATGAAAACACAGCTGGTACCAAGCTTAGAGCTGGTGGCCAGGGTGCCTGTGTGACAAACATGAAGGGTCATGAAAGTGAAAGTGTTAGTCACTCAATCACGTCTGATTCTTTGTGACCTCCTGGGCTATACCTCTGTCCATGGGATTCTCCAGGGAAGAATATTGTAGTGGTTTGCCATGCCCCTCTTCAGGGGATCTTTCCAACCCAGGGATCAAACCCAGGTCTCCTGCATTGCAGGCAGATTCTTTACCATCTGAGCCACCAGGGAAGCCCATGCAGAATCACAATAAAACGGCTAGATGTGCTTCTTCCGACATTTCCACCAGCAGCTTTCCGTCAGTCATTCAAACAATCCTGTGTTTCTCCTCACTATTTCTTTTCAATTCATTTCTTCAAAGGTATTCCTGATATTGTTACTGATCAGAGTTCTTAGACTGTTTAACCAACGGGAACTGACAAGAGGCCAGATGAAAAATTCACACCGTGCATTTTTGGGACGAGGGCGCAGAAACTATAACAGGTGCCCTTGCTTGCTCCCTGCAGGATGACAGTAGAGTGGTGTGAGCTGGTACCTTAAATGGGGTGAGGGTAGGTGTGGACCTATGGGTTGGGCTGGAGGGGTGGCTTAGGTGGCTGGGTCACCCCCTCAGTGGTGCTGTGTGCAGGTATCGCGCACAGTTCCCTGGTTTTGCTCCTGGCACCTCAAACCTGGCAGTTGAGCTTTTGGTCTTTTTGCATCCTGTTGTTCGTAATTTGTCCCAACTGCTCATGTATGCAGTTATTTTTAGTCCCTTACTGTTTCTTTGTATTCTGTTGCTCAAGGAGACTTTGTCCAGAAGCAAAGGGTCCTGGGTCCCAGGTGCTAGGTTGTCTCAATATTAACTTTTCAGAACAATGGAAAAATATGTTTACCAGTTTGAAGACTTATAATACACATGTTTATGTAGCATTGTGTATCATTTACCAAGTGCTTTCATACTTAAAAAATACTCATGTGCCCTCATATCATTGTTATGATATCATTTCCCTATTTTACAAATAGAGATATTGAGATAAAGTCACAAGATTTTATACAGAAATGTAAATGACAGAGCAGAAATAGAACCCAGCTTTTAGAGAAAAAAGCATATTCTTGAAAATTATGTCCTATGGTAATATTTAATACAAATGATCTGGTGGACTTTGAGTCATCATTCCATTGATGCATATAGCATACATATATTGTGAGCATGAACTAAAATCCAGGGAAGCAATACTCACAAACAGTTGATTATTTATTACCAACTGTATATTTTGGACCAGAAATCTTCAGTTAAGTTCAGTGCACTCAGTCGTGTCTGACTCTTTGCAACCCCATGGACTGCAGCACGCCAGGCTTCCCTATCCATCAGGGAAGCTTGCTCAAACTCATGTCCATCGAGTTGGTGATGCCATCCAACCAGCTCATCCAGAAATCTTAGGGTTCACAAAGTCCAGTTTGTTAAATGAAATTTGCTATTTTTTATGTGTATTGATACAAAAATTTTTCCACTAGAAGCCTTTTTATTGATTGTGATTATTTTGGTCTCATGAGATCATTTGATTTCATAATAAGAGGAAATGTGTGTATGCGTGTGTTTTTTAAGACCAGGAATGCATGGATGGGACTAAGAAGAAATTAGAGTCAACTTTCATGCAGTTGACCTTGAAAGGGCCCGCCTGCTTACTGCAGGTCACCTGCACAATTGCACCTTAGCTCCCATACCACAGAAATAAGCTAGCTTCTTCCTAGAGAAGAAGGCATGCTTTGGAGTCTCAAACTAATCACCATTGGGAAATTCAATCTTAACCTACAGCCTCCTTTTCTCTATACCATTCTTCCTATTTTGCTCTAGTATTTTATTTATTTATTTTTGAGGTACAGTTGATGTACAATATTATATAATTTTCAGCTTACTGATTCACAATTTTTAGAGCTTATACTCTATTGATCGGGGAAGGCAATGGCACCACACCCCAGTACTCTTGCCTGGAAAATCCAATGGATGGAGGAGCCTGGTGGGCTGCAGTCCATGGGGTCGCTAACAGTCGGACACACTGAGCGACTTCCCTTTCACTTTTCTCTTTCATGCATTGGAGAAGGGAATGACAACCCACTCCAGTATTCTTGCCTGGAGAATCCCAGGGATCGGGGAGCCTGGTGGGGTGCCGTCTATGGGGTCACACAGAGTCGGACATGACTGAAGTGACTTAGCAGTAGCAGCACTCTATTTATAGTTATTATAAAACATTGGCTAGTGGCTCAGTGGTAAAGAACCTGCTTGCGATGCAGGAGCCACAAGTTTGATCCCTGGATCAGGAAGATCCCCTGGAGGAACAAAAGGCAACCTACTCCAGCATTCTTGCCTGGAAAATCCCGTGGACAGAGAGGCCTGGCAGGCTATAGTCCGCAGGATCACAAAGAGTCAGACACAAGTTAGGGACTAAACCACCACCACCATACTCCCTGTGCTACACAATGTAGTCTCATAGCTGATGTATTTTCTTGCTCTAGTATTTTAAACTGGTTCTTGGTTTGTTGCTCTTGCCTCTATTGTAGAACCATGTGTCTTACACATGCTTAATGTGAGCATGAAAGTCTTTGTTTAATAGATTAATGTTAATACAATGGAGAAATTTTTTTCATATGGTCTGAACAGCAAAGAATAAATCCCTGACCTCTGTCTCACTTCCATTTTCCACAGGAAGATCACATCATGCTCTGGGGAAGGAATTCTAAATTAGCCTATTCTACTCTGCTTTCCAACACTATGGTTGATGCAGGGCTTGCCCAGGAGAACATGGAAAAGTGACAGGCATAGTGTGACTGTCCAATAAAAATCAAAGAGACAGCCTCCTTCTGATACCACCATGGTCTCATACGCATTCCAAGGCAGTCTTAATGCTGCTAAATCTCTCTTTCTTCAAATTCTAATATCATCCTAGTGGGTCATTTATTGGAGTAATTGCCCCATCTTTTCCTACTGTGATATGATAGGAAAATGTTTAGCTTTCCAATAGCCACATTTTCTGTGCTCTATCATGTCATAATATGAGTTAATACTCCCTTTTGGCTAGTGTTTTTATTTAAGGAGCAAAATATCTACTTTAAAAAGAATTAGAGGGAATCATTAAAAAAAAGAAAAACCTATGCATTCTATGTCAAATGCCATACCAAACACAATAAAAAAATAGATTGCCAATGTCTCTGACTCATTTATGGCTGTTAGCCTTGCTGATTATTCATTAGATGTGCACCTCTGATGTCTTCTGTTGAACTGCAGTGCATGGTTTCATATGACAGCAGAGGGAAATGACTTGGAAAATACAAGAAAAAAAAAAGTAGAAAACTTTAGAACAGCTTAGAGCGTTTAATGAACTATAAACAGCTTCTACTGTTTAAATGTCTATGAGCAGTGCAATGACAAAGAACAGCAAGGAAGGAATAGAAAATGGTGCAGCTTATAATTAGAGCTATTAGGAGTACTAAAGTGAATCTAGAAAGCAGCTAGTAAAAGTGAGCCACTCACCAAACCTTATACAAAATGTGTATGTGGGGGTTCGTCTACACTGTCCCTTTAAAAGGAAACACATTAAGGCACATTTGTATCTGCTTGGTGTCAGCATGTAGGCAACAAAAATGCATTACCCCCAAAGAATGCTTTCTATTATGTGCAATAACATCTATATTATGCATCACGGTGATGGGCATTATTGTGGTGTCATTGTCACAGCTTTCAACATTAACACTATGGGAAAATGGACTCTTTCTGAGAACCCTAAGTTAAAAAAAATGCTTGGTGGAAAACATAATGTTCATCAGTGAATTCACGTCTTTCCTAAATGAATTTTATTTGTCAATAATGCATAAATGTGCCTGACATAGGTATGTCTAAGATGTATCCCCTTTACTTTTATACTTGGGAGATTTTTAGGAACTTCATTTGTTACAAATGAGTTGTTTAGGATTCTAGAGAGCTACTTGGTGTTGTTAATTAGAGTGTGACTTGGAGTGTAAGATGAGCCCTGTGTGAAGAGGAATGGAGAGCCTGCGCCAGAAACACGTCATCCTCCTTAGACTGCCCGTAACTCACAGTGCCCATAATAAAGCAAAACAAATAAACAGAAACCATACACAGTCCTTGTTCAGACCCAGTTACCTTGTTGTTCATTGTTTAGTCGCTCAGTCATGCTCAGCTCTTTGCGACCCCGTGGACTGCTGCACATCAGGCTTCCCTGTCCTTCGCTATCTCCCAGAGTTTGCTCAAACTCATGTCCATTGAGTCAGTGATGCCATCCAACCATCTCATCCTCTGTCCTCCCCTTCTCCTCCTGCCCTCAGTCTTTCCCAGCATCAGAATCTTTCCCAATGACTCAGTTCTTCGCATCCTGAATTTACTTCTTCACCAAAGTCTCTTAAGGCACAGGGTGTCTGCAAATAGCAGTGACAAAATCCAAATATGGATAAAAATTTTTTCTACTTAACCAAAATCTATCTTCCTTAAAATGAACAAATCATTGGCACACTATTTCAAATGTGATGAATGAGGGCTATAATTTGTTCAACTTGCCTATTTTCAACGAGGCAAATGCTTTCAGGGTGTCATTCACCATCCTCACCATTGTATGCCAGCAAGAAACCCTCTGTACTTATAAACATTATTTTAGCAAGAGACAAACTTTGAGATTTCAGTGCTTTTAGTGAACTGATATTTTCAGTAAACTTTTTCTAAGCAGCAAAGAACAAGAATTTATTCAGAAATCTTAGAACTGGATATAATCTTTGGCAATAGATGCAGTCAATAAATACCATATTCATACAACTTTTCAAATGAAAATGATCTCCCCAATATGCATTCCTTTCCTACAGATGTTCAAACATCCTGACCCAGGATGGAATCTCAGTCTTATAACCTCATGAGATTACAGCTGGCCAAAAAGAGGGTGTCAGGTCTTGTGTGAAAGGGAGTGAGGTGAAAGGCAAGAAAACCAAGTAGATCATGTTAATATATACTGAAAGAGAACTTGAAGTAAAAGGAATCCACTGCTTGGAGCTCTTAGTGGCGACCATTCATCTTGATATCAAAGATCTTTGATCACAGCTGAGTTCCCTAAAACCTTTGTTACCTCAAAGATACAGGCTAGAGAGTCTATGACTATTAGCTTGAATCTTGTTCTAATACTAACAAGCTGTGTGACTTTACATGCTGACTCAATCTCTCTAAATCTGCTTCCTCTTTTACATAATACAGGTTGTGATATTCCGGTTTTTGCCCGGTTGATTAGAATACACACTTACGTACACACATACATAATACACATGCTCACACTCTGTCCTGCCAGGGTCCAGCCCCGGTGGATCCAGGGTAATTCGAAGGTGAGACGGAGTAGGTGTCCTAGGAAAAAACTTATTTAATTACAGATATATAGAGAGATTAGAAACGGATAGTGTAGTAGGAAAATTAGTGGAGAAAAAGAGGGTGAATAACTTGCTTTACGTGGAATAGCATCCATGCTCCAGATGGGAATTCAGCCAGAAAAACGGGGAGCAAGAAAGAAGCGACATGGGGGAATCAGTCTTTCCAGAAACTGATCCGATTTCTTTATTTTTTGCGTTTGTTTATATACCTTTTGTTATACATAAGGATGAATACAGAGTCACGCGGGGGTCAGCAGACCTGACCCTTGTCACAATCAGGTGCTTCATATAAAATTATACAAAGGTCTTATGGGTTTTACATCATCTTATGGCCATGAGGCCTGCTGACATTTTATGGCCCTTTCTGATACCGGTCAGTTAATCAGAAAACTTATTTTTCCAGGGGTGATTTTTTCTTAAATCAGGTGCCACCCCCCAAATAAAGTTGCATTCCTATAGGGTGAGGGTGTAGTGAGTTACAACTGGGAAAGGAATTTGCTTAACCTAAGGTTAACATGATTAATCTTAAAGGTTAATACTTATTTCTCCTATATGCTAGTTATATTCATTATAAGGGCAGGGAATATGGAGATTTAGCGGCAAACATCAGTCCAACAAATGAAAACCTTTCACCAATGTTCCCTTTAAGATCTATTTAGTCTTAAGATAGTGATAAAGTTACATTTTTACCTAGCAAGGACACAGTGATTTATAACAAAGTACAGTGATATATAACAAAAGAGGAAATTTATTAACTCAAAAAGTCTAGTATTGCTAACATCAAAAACTACTATATTTCCTTTTCTATATTCTAAATACATTGATTAATATATTCCCAGGTGCCTAAGGATATGGAGGCCTGGCGGCAATCATTGACTCAACAATGAGAAAAGCCCTATGCTAATGCTCCAAACTCTCTGTGCTGTTTATGGTTGAGAGGTTGTCACACAAGCTAGTCTGTCAGCAGAGAGGTTTGACCTGAGACACCCTTGTCACACCCAGGGCAGGGAGTTAACAGTAATTATTGGCACGACAAATGAAAAAACCCTTCACCAATATAATTCCTAATCAACCCACTAATACTATACTAATAATCTTCTAACTTCTCAAAAGAGTCTGTATTTAGAAAGTTTTAAAGCATCTCGTGCCTCTCACAATTGGGAGGCTGTAAACAATCAATCACATGTGGCCAGACGAACCTGATCAGGCAGGCCAGAGAAGCTTCAGAGGAGTTTGTAAGTTGAAACACTCTTGTCACGCCCAGGAATTTTTATTAACTGGAGCTGCAAGTTAACGCCTTCTCCGAGAGAAATGGTGATGGGGGAGAGCCCCCCCGTAAAGTCAGAGGCGTAGGTGAGAGCATGAAACAGACTCTGGTTTTGGGGTTGGATGCTCGGGAACAGGGGGTTTCCTGAGGCTTGATCACGCCTTTGCCTATGCCAAGCCTCCTTCCTCGTGACCTTTGCCATGGGCGGAGTTCCTCACTCTGGCTCCCGGCACTGTCCCTCCAGCCATGTCAGACTCTTTGTGACCCCATGGACTGTAGCCCGCCAGGCTCCTCTGTCCATGGGGATTCTCCAGGCAAGAATACTGGAGCGGGTTGCCATGCCCTCCTCCAGGGGATCTTCCTGACCCAGGGAACGAACCCACGTCTCCTATGTGTGGGTGGTTTCTTTACTGCTGAGTCACCAGGGAAGCCCTTAGTAACAATAAATTATAGTTCATCTCCTCATCCATGGCTCTTAAGGCTAATTATTCCTACAGATAATAATGCTTTTTTATTGTCTTTATTGACCTTCATGACAAAATCAGAAATTTTCTAGTCTTATTTCAGGAAAAGAAAATTATATTAAGAGAACACAAGGATGTGGACTTGACTCAGCTGGAGTTAAGGTTGAAGGGAAGTGGGAGACAGGACAGTAGGCAAGTCTGTATCTTATGCTGGTTTGTTTTCCTGCTCTAGAGTTTGGGACAAGGTTAGGAAAGAACCCATAGCCCTGGGTACTGTTGTTAATGTGTCTGTAGCCCTCTAACCACACTTTGGATTTGACAAGTTTATGAGTAGAACTTGGATTCTATCATCCTGTAGGCTTCAAAAGCAGCTCAATTCCATCTTGACCTCATCTCCTTTAGCTTTCAGTCCCTAGGTTTTCTAACACTACCTTTTTCAACCTCTATGGTCCTACCTCTTATGTTCTCTCTTGGAAGTGAATTCTCCTGAGTTTCTCATAGAAATCATATATGTTTTTACCGGATTTCTCAAGGGTATTTTCACCGCCCACTTCTCAATGTAAAGCACTAACTCTTATTTGAGAAAGAAAAAAAACAAGCCATAGAAAGGAAAATTCCTCCATTTTCTTCTAACTACATGGGTATACCGTAATCACTATCACTCATATTATCTTCCACCCCCTAGAAAGATCTGCCTCTTTCTCAGTTCATGACTTCTCCCTGGTCAAATTCATCCCCTTTTCCATACTTGCTATAGCTGTATCATTTATTTCCCCTTCCCCCTCTATTTTTAGCCTCTTCTTCTTTATCAGATCCTTCTGGGCTCTTCTGTGCTCTTTATAACCATGCCTAAGTATCTTTTTTCTTATATATAAATAAAATAATCACTTCATAGTCCATGGATTTTCTGTAATTAATGTGCAATTTCTCTTCATGGTGATGGGAGAAGTGTGAGTTTTCTAGGCACACTGTAACCTTCTCCTAAAAATACCCCAAATATCTAATAAAAAATTCAAATCTGCTGACCATAAGTAAATACTAAGTTTTGAATAGAGTCAAAATAGGGTCAACGCTGGGGATTTCCCTGGGGAATTGGAATGTACCTCCAATACAAAGGGTATGAATTCAGTCCCTGGTCAGGAAACTAAGATCCCACATGTCCCACAGTGTGGCCTAAAAAAAACTAAAATCAAGTCAACCCTTGTGGATAGGTTGGCTGTTGACATCAGGGTTACACAAGTTAATTTATTCACTTATACTTCACACTTCTTTTTATAAGATTTGGGACATCTTATAAAAAGATAATAAGGAACATGAATAAAATAAAATGTAAAATAAAAAAGGAACATAAGCCATCAGAGGAGAAAAGACAAAAAGAGAAATGTACAAATCTCATTCTTGCTCCAAGAAAGATAGATGTGTACCTAATTCCAAAGGATGGTGCCTTCTCCAAGGTGTAAGCTCAAGTGGTTTTAACAAGAATGTTCCTTTCAACTGACCTGAACAAAAATGGAAAGAACATATAACTCAGAAAAGAGATGTCTGCAGAGGGAAAACAAATGTGATCTAAATTCATAGCTTGCAAGCAATCTGATATGATCCACTTCAAAAATCAGTAGTGGGATTTCAAAAACCAGCCAAGGGATGCAGACCTTTGCTCTGGCCCTTTTTTTTGATTTTCTCAATTTTTTGTTTGTTTTAATTTTTTACTTATTCTCTGTAATGTATTCAGTAATTGTTTTAGAAGTTTTCTATTTTTTAAAAAAAGCAGTGGGAAGATTGCATGACACATAGAAAGAGCATGGTTCTAAGTTTCATTTTCAGTCCAAATTTAGTACTTACCAGATGCCTGTTCTTGCCAGATGATTCAACTCTCTGAATTTAAGTATTATTGGTTTTCATTAGGAACAGTATGAGTGCCTGATTTATTTCCTCATTAAATATTATATAAATGTCTAATAAAGTAAACTGAAGTGAAAGTCGCTCAGTCGTGTCCAACTCTTTGTGACCCCATGGACTGTAACCTGTCAGGCTCCTCTATCCGTGGAATTCTTCAGGCCAGAATACTGGAGTGGGTAGACATTCCCTTCTCCAGGGGATATTTCCAACCCAAGGGATCTAACCCAGGTCTCCCACATTGCAGGCAGATTCTTTACCGCCTGAGCTACCAGGGAAGCTGAATGTCTAGGATATTCATCAAATTAAAGTCTTCTTTAGGATCTTCATGAATCTTACTTTAGTTCTTTTTGTACTTGAACACATTCCCTACATCACTGTTCCCTTCTGTATCCACTTCCTTTTCCATAGGCAAAGATGGCATAGGGAATATCTTTGAGTACAAAAAAGACTAATGTAAGATTCATGAAGATCTTAAAGAAGACCTTAATTTGATGAATATCCTGGAAATTTAATTATGGGAATTAGGAGTCCCACAGGCTTTACACTGAATCAGTTTAAGATAAGAGTAAGAAGATGAGAAAGGGATTAAACCAAACAGCATCAGGACTGTAGATGAGAAAAACTGAAAGGAATGAAGGAAAGTCAAATGCCTGAGTAGAGGACTTCTTGAGTTGGATGTCCATTTGTTTATTATTCCAAACTACACATATTTCACTGAGGGTCTGTGTTACTCTAGCTTTTATATATATATAACCTAGCATTGATACCCACAAGCCCTGATTGAGATCAGGAACTGCTATTGTGTAATTCATATTAAAGCCTAGGTTTTTCTACCTGTACATACAACAAGTAACATGATGTGGTATTTGAATAAACATAAAGGGATCATTCATGCCCCCTGGAGAATCAACTGTGGTATCAAGACCCACTAAACCCTGTAATGGTTTCCCTTGCTGTGTGGACGACACCAACCATGGTAAGGATCCTCCGAGTTCACAGTAAGCTTGCACACTACTTCCATTTTTCTCAGCCTCCAAGTTCTCTCGCTCTTCTGAGTTTCTTCATAATTGAGGTTTATGGTGCCATAAACCTACTTTTGGGCTTCCCAGGTAGCTCAGCAGTAAAGAATCCATGTGCTAATGCAAGAGACGTGGGAAATGCAGGTTGGATCCCTTGGTTGGGAAGATCCCCTGGAGTAGGAAATGGCAACCCACTCCAGAATTCTTGCCTGGAAAACTCCATGGATAGAGGAGCCTGGCTACAGTTAATGGGGTCTGTAGACGCAACTGAGCACACACACCAAACCTACACATATGGTTCCAGCAACCTCTTTTCTGCAGCTATAGAAAAACCATCTATGAATTCTGATGGCCTCAATTCTGTCAGAAATATTTTGAAATATTTGCCAATAACCCTTTTCTGCATATGCAGCATGCCAACACAAAACAGATGGAACTGAATGCAATTTTGCTTTGTTCCTCTTGCGATAAGACAAGAAAAAATAGCATAGGGTGTCAAGAAGATGCATAAAACTGGCTAAATTGCTATAGAACAAAAATTTAAAGCAATTGATGAGGCACTCAGAGTGAATCCATTGCAGTACATGGAGAGTAGAGCCTACACCAATTTTGACACTGGAAGAAAATATACATAAGGCTGATGGAAGAAAAGATGGAGTTGGAGATCAGAGGATGAGACCATTAGTGTGGCATTTCAAGTCTCAGTAGATAGACCTGAAAGTTGATTACATCACAGGATACATCCAGCCAAATAATCTACATGGAGCTCATCTAGATTATTTTCATATATATTTGAATGTCTAGTAGCGCATTTTCTCTTTTACAGACTCTCATACCTTTCTCATCACTGAAGTATAATTTTGCACACTGGAGACAAATTTATTAAATTGCAAAGTGTTCTGAACACCACCTGGATACTCAGAAACAGTTTACATTCTTGCATAGTGTTTAATGGATCTAAACTAGCCCCATATCAAATGTTGTATAAGTTTATTTTGTTGCATTAACTTTTGATGAAAATTGGGCTTTAAATTTCAGGTGCAGCCATATGTGAATTAAATGAGTATTATGTATGTCACACCACTTTGAAATTTAATGTTCATGCTTTAGTCACAAGTTTACCATCTCCTTTTGATTCAGAATCGAGTCTTTGGGCGTTCCACGTGAATGACTGGGAGTGCATTGATGCATTTCATTGTCAACCAGAAAAACAACTGAATTGAGAAAGGAAAAAACAACAACAACAATTGATTTCCACCCATGGTAATTATAAGAGTTTTCTTACCTTTTACAATTCCTGTGCAAAGTTAATCATCCCTTCACAATAACCGAAATATTAATCTTTGTATCACGTTAATGATGTTTGGGCTGTATTTTAAGAAAGTCAATAAAGTGTTGTGAAATCATTTCAACATTTCTTTAGAAGCCTGTATTTCTTTCTTTCTTTTCTTTTTTTTTTTTTTTTTAATGCATTCTCTAATTCTGGAGTGGCTGACTGTCTCACTGTGGAATTTCCACCTCTTTTGCCTTTGCTGGATTTAGTCGGTACCAGCCAGACCTCTAATGTTATTTTAATGTTGGGAAGGGGGGGTCTTGGTGTAATTCATATATTTTTTCATTTTAAAGTTATAATGACTAAGTACACCTGCTCACTTAAAAATTAGTACCTAGGTAGGCAGTTTTCAATAGCCTAATCATCTTTTGATTGTCTGTTCTTGTATCACAGGCATTTCACCTGCTCTTCATCTAAACTCAAATGTTTCCTGTTTACACGTCTGAAAACACTGAAAGATGATAATATTTAGAAAACAAAGAAATCTGAAACCTACATTCAAATGCATTATTTATATAATTATCCTGTAATTAAAGTAATTATAGTTTGTGAAAAACTACAGTTTTTTTTTTTAATTTTCATTTAGACTTCTCATGGGATAAGCTGTGAACATGGATAAAGCACATGCACACACAGACACACTCACAAGTAATCGATGATGTTATCTGCGTAAAAAATAAAATGTTACCTCCAGATTTAGGGATTTGAAATCTGTTTGTTTCTTTCTTTCCTAAAACAAATACGCCAGGGAAGCCATTCAGTGAGTTAATCCTATAGAAGGGATTACCTAGATTGAACTTTGGCAAATCTTTAATCCTCTATGGTTTCAACAGCAACAGAAAGAAAAAACTTCCAGTTATACCTTGCTGAGCTACACGCTGGTGCCAGAGAGTGCTGGTCGTGTGGTATAAATGATGAGTCTCCAGTGTTTCCTGTAAGATGGGGACAGTGTCAGAGAAGGCCATGAGACACAAGTGTGCTTGAGGGTGTGCAAAGGAAATGCAGAATTTTCAAAGAAGCCCCAACAAGCACGCACAGTGGGATTGCTGCTATCTTCAATGGAAAGACGTATCAGTCAGTTTGGGGCTATATAGTGCCAGCTGCATTACTGCTTTTTATACGATTTCAAAGTGAACAGCACAGTTTGTGTCCAGTTTTTCATTCTAAATATGCTATTCAACAGTATTCTTCTTTTATATACCTTGAAATCTATTTTTTTAAAAAACCATAGTGAGATCACATTGCACGTTGGGAGCATTAGCTTGAAAGTGAGCTAATAGATCTGACTCTTCAACCATCTTCAGAAGCCCCTTTAAAGAAACACTAGGAACTGAATCACAAAAGTTTTATTTTCTCTGCATTTCTGATCAAGTTTTGTGGGAAGAAGTGAAAAGTACTCAGCACATCTTCTAACAGTTTCCGTAGATAAATTCTATATTCTCGTATGGACTCCCATAACACTTACCAACTACTTGACTTAAAGTCTGCATGGAAGGACTCAGGTTGTCATATTTGTTGGCTTTAAGACTAGATCATCACCTTTGAAACTAAAGGGAAAACACATAATGAAAATAACTCCATGTCTCTGATTCTTACACCTTCAGGATACATGAGTGCCCAGTACATGGTAACTCTTAAAAAAAAAAAAAAGATTTTTCAGACCATGCAGTGTCACAGGCTATGTTAGATGCTTTGCATGAATTGCCTCACCCAGTCATCAAAACAGGCAGGGATTATTATTCCAATTTTACAGGAGAGGAAACTAATTCTCAGAAAAGTTAGGTCAGTTGTCCAAGATCACACAAGTAGAAATTAGAGAAGCTAAGATTCAAACTCAAGTCCACCTGACTCTGAAGTCTGTGCTTTTTGTCCTTTGAAACTTGGTTCCATCTTGGGGTCCCTGCATTAGGGCACATTGATGTCTGCTGACTCTAAACCTTTTCCTCCAGATATATAAACAGATTAATGATCAGCAAGGGACACAAAAGAAAAAAAAAATGGCTAAAGACAGAGCAAGGTATTCCTTAAATGAAATTCTGTCTTAGCCCTTGAAAAGAACTGAAGAGGAAGAAGAGGTGTGTTCTTTCCTAGACTTTCAGAAACTCCACATTTCTTGAACAAGACAAGGGAGTCTGGGCCACTTTCTCTGTCCACATTTCATTCACCTGAAATGGCTTGATTTTATATGGGACTTAGCCTGGCAATCCTACTTGAAAAAAAAAATCTAAATGAATGTCTAAATTTAATATCTACTTCCTCTTCCCTGATGGCTTCTGCCTAACAGAAGTCAGTGCTGGTAAATTCTTCCTGCTACCTGAAATTGACAACTTCATCTCTATGTGCACATATGTATGCATATTAATTTACCCATTTTTGCCATTTTGGGATTGGACCTAGCACACAGAGTCTGGAAACTTTCCTCCTTAGGGGTTTGGATGTGATGACAATCCTGGGTGTTGAGTCCATTCATCAACAGAGTGCACATTAGCATCAGTTGCATGCAGTTGATAGGCATTTTCTTAATTAGCTTTTTCAGCTCAGAAAGAACTAATTATGGGTGTGCACTAGAACATGATGATCCTGAAGACAACAAATATTTTATCATGCTTTTTCTGGGACAGCTTTGAATAGGAATTTTGCACTTTTCTCCCTTGGTTTTAGATAGCCCCAAACCATCTCTCTTTTCCATTCACACTTCTAAAAAGGATATATATATATATATATATATATAATATGGGCTTCCCATGTGGCACTAGTGGTAAAGAACCCACCTGCCAATGCAGGAGACATAGGAGACATGGTTCAATCCCTGAGTTGGAAAGATCCCCTGAAGAAGGGAATGGCAACCCACTCCAGTGTTATTGCCTGGAGAATTCCATGGACAGAGGACAGAGGAGCCTGGCAGGCTACAGTCCATAGATTGCAAAGTGACCTGACTGAGCAACTAAACAACCACTAGTGCATGTATATATATATGTATATATAAATGTGACATATATAATTTTTATATACATGTGATACATACAATTATATGTATTTTTTATATATATAACATTTATCACCAAGTATTCATGAAATACTTACTAAACTGTCAATTGCACTAGATTCAGCTGTGGGGAAAATAAAGACATGCAAAGTAAAATAAAAAGTCACTGTCTAATAAGGAAGCTATTTTCAGTAATTCATAGGCTATGTTCTAATTACAAAAAAACACATATGTATTTGGTATAATAACATTTAACTGCCTTTTATATAACAAATGGAAATTTTGTGTGGTTCAAAGTAATAATCCCACATACATAACAAACATAAATTTTGGTTTGAACATAAAAAATTTGAGAGTAGAATGCATAAAGCATTACTTTTAGGTACAAAAATTAAGTATGGAATAGAAATGGAAAACTTCTGGTTGAATGAGAAATCATATTATTTCAAAAGAAATTAACTTTTAAAGATAGGTAAACATTTTAAATCTCAGGTTTTCACCTGCTGTTTTATCCCATGCGATCAAATGACTCACATAATACAACTACTGGGTTTCAGAAATGGAACAATTGGGACAAATTGATGAGTCCCAATACTGATCTCAGAGGGAAAGCATTGAGCAGTCCTAAGAGAGATATTAGTTTCCTGCCCAGGAATTAAAGCTGGGTAACCTGGATGAAAGCCCAGAGACCTAACCACAAGACCAGCAGGTGGAAGAGGCTAGACGCAAAGTGGCCCTGGCTCTTTCCTTCATTTGAAAGCAAGAATGTATCCAGGAGGCAAAAACTGTAAAAACAGGTACAAAGTTTGTTATTAGAGACAAGGCACAATGTATGGGAGTACACACAGAGAAACATTTAAAACAATTCAGGTGTGGAAGGCAGAAATGCGCACCCGAAGAGGAGTGCAGGTGTCCTGAGTGAGGAGTGCGGTAAGTCAAAACCTAGGCAGAGATACATACCTGGAGAGAAAGGATATGGGTGTCCACTTTAATGAGGAGGAGCGCAGTTAAGTCAGATGATGTGAGTCACTTACATAGGACATTCCTTCCAGGTCTTTGTTTACCTTTGTCTGATTATCTTGTTTCTTACTTCACACCTGACTGGTCCTTGGACCCTCCCCAAGATGTGTGCGCAACTTTTTTCTAAGATGGATCCCACCGCAGAAGCCTATGAGCACATATCCCTGTTATGGGGTGGGGCCCCCTCCCCTTTCTATCCCCAAGAAAACTTCCTGAGAATGCAGACAGGGAAGTTTTCCTGAACTTTGGGAGTGGGCACCTTACTTCCTTGCTTTAGTGGAGTTCAGCTTTTACCACTAATTTGTCCTTGGAGTGTCTGGGTGAGAACAAAGCTAGAATTGCACTTCATTTATTTTGGGAGAGCTCCAAAACACTGCGTATGATGACTGCAGCCATGAAATTAAAAGACACATATTCCTTGGAAGGAAAATTATGACCAACCTAGAGAGCAAATTAAAAAGCACAGACATTACTTTGCCAACAAAGGTCCATCTAGTCAAGGCTATGGTTTTTCCAGTAGTCATGTATGGATGTGAGAGTTGGACTGTAAAGAAAGCTGAGCACCAAAGAATTGATGCTTTTGAACGGTGGTGTTGGAGAAGATTCTTGAGAGTTCCTTGGACTGCAAGGAGATCCAACCAGTCCATTCTAACGGAAATCAGTCTTGAATAGTCATTGGAAGGACTGATGCTAAAGCTGAAGCTCCAATCTTTAGCCACCTGATGCGAAGAGCTGACTCACTGGAAAAGACCCTGATGATGGGAAAGATTGAAGGTGAGAGGAGAAGGGGAGGACAGAGGATGAGACAATTGGATGGCATCACTGACTCAATGTACATGAGTTTGAGTAGGCTCCTGGAGTTGGTGATGGACAGGGAAGGCTGGCGTGCTGCAGGCCATGGGGTCGCAAAGAGTGAGATACAACTGAGTGACTGAACTGAACTGAACTGAACTGACAAACCACAGGTGTCTGGCCCTGGGGCCAATATCTCCTACCTCAGTACTACCACAGGTCCACGGGTGTTAAAGAACAGTTTTAGAAGTTCCTGTTGTGTGTGCTAAGTCACTTCAGTTGTGTTCAACTCTTTGTGACCCCATAGGCTGTAGCCTGCCAGGTTCCTCTGTCCATGAGATTGTAAGGGCAAGATTATTAGAGCAGGTTTCCATTTTCTCC
>SJYX01011488.1:35691-67547 GCA_006410675.1 Oreotragus oreotragus
CCCATGGACTTCAGCACACCAGGTCTCCCTGTCCATCACCAATTCCCGGAGCCTACTCAAACTCATGTCCATTGCATCGGTGATGTCATCCAACCATCTCATCCTTTGTCATCCCCTTCTCCTCCTGCCTTCAATCTTTTTCAGCATCAGGGTCTTTTCCAATGAGTCAGTTCTTCACATCAGGTGGCCAAAGGATTGGAGTTTCAGCTTTAGCATCAGTCCTTCCAATGAATATTTAGGACTGATCTCCCTTAGGATGGGCTGGTTGGATCTCCTTGAAGTCCAAGAGACTCTCAAGAGTCTTCTGCAACACCACAGTTCAAAAGCATCAATTCTTTGATGCTCATCTTTCTTTATAGTCCAACTCTCAAATCCATACATGACTACTGGAAAAACCATAGCTTTGACTAGACAGACTTTTGTTGGTAAAGTAATGTCTCTTTTTAATATTCTGTCTAGGTTGATCATATCTTTTCTTCCAAGGAGCAAGCGTTTTTTAATTTCATGGCAGCAGTCACCATCTGTAGTGATTTTGGAGTAAGGTGGAGGCAGCAAAATTGTCTAGTGCTGTGAAAGGGAAAGAGATGTAGTTCTTTGGGGTTCTGCACATGCTTTCATTGTGGGATGTTTCTCCATCCCCAACAAGTGACTCTTGAAATACGAGCTGGATGTCCTATGTGTGTGCATGCATCAATTCAGTTGTGTCCAACTCTTTGCGACCCTCTGGACTGTAGCAGGTGAGGCTCCTCTGTCCGTGGGATTCTGCAGGCAGGAATACTAGAGTGGGTTTCAATTCAATTCAGACTCCATGACACTGAGATACATCAGGTCCCACAGGAGAAGTGTTCGGTCTCATGAGACTTACACTTAAGATGCTGGTCACAAGCCCAGGTTGTCACCTGTGTTTCTAATGGACCAGCCATAGAGCGGAGGTTTAAGTGACACCCCTCCTTGGGTTCACTTAATTTTCTAGAGTGGCTCTTAGAGCTCAGAGAAACATTTAACTTTCTAGATTACCACTTTATTACATAAAGATATAGCTCAGGAGCAGCCGGATAGAAGAGATGCAGAGGGCAAGGCAAATAGCAAGGGGCTTAGCACTTCCATCCCCTCCCCAGACAATGCCACTCTCTCCACATCTCCATGCATTCCCCAATAGGAACTCTCTGATTTCATCCTTTTGGGGTTTTATGGAGTCTTCATTACATAGGCATAAAGGATTAGTGCATTAGCTATTGGTGATTGTTGGGACCTCCCTGGAGGTTGGGGTGGGGATGGGACTGAAATATCCAACCTTCTGATTACATGCTAGGTTCTCCTGGCCCTCAGTCCCTTCCTTAGGTGCTTTCCAAAAGTCACCTCAGTAACGTAACAAAAGATGCCTTTATTGTTCTCATAACTTAGGAGATTCCAAGGATTTGAGGCGCTCTGTGCCAGAAATGGGGACCAAAACCAAATATATATTTCTTATTATAAATCATGATATCACAAGTAGCTTCTTCCATTTCAATCTGTCCATGTGTGAATTTTGTGGTGTGGAACTAATTCAACTTACAGCATCTTATACTAAATGAACGAAATCCCATTTTTCACTCAGTTATATGATTTTCCAGTTTTATTTCCTATAACACTGAAATTTTCCTTATACATCTTTGATTTAACTAATTTTAGGTCTTTCAAAGACTAATTTTTCAAGTCACATCTTAAAAACAGTGTCACTATATTTTTTATCACATGATTGCTAATCCAAAACCATTTTGGTTTTTCAAGACCTCTGTGTCTTAGAACTGACATTATATTTTTTAACCAGAAAATAATTTTAAAAGTTGTATATATAAATAAGATAAATGCTTTCAACAAAGTCCTGAATAATGTCTATTTCTTGGGAGTGAATTTTACTATAAAACTAATTTTAAAAAAAACCATGGTTATAAAACCCCTAGGATTTCCCAGGTGGTACTAGTGGTAAACTAGTGCTAACTCAGGAGAAATCCCATGGATAGAGGAACCTAGAGTCCATAGGATCAAAAAGAGTTGGACACCACTGAAGTGACTTAGTACATAAAGCATTCACAGAAAACATTTATCTCAGCAACATGATACAAAAAAGAAAATAAATATATTTTCAACCTCTTTAAAAATAGAATTTTGTGTTCATTTATATCCTAAAATAGACACTACTTGTTTCTTTAAGACTCTTGGTCCACAGAACAGAAATATGATGGAATATATACTGAGCATTCAAGACTGGACCCAGCTCTGACCGTTCTCCAATTTTACTAAAATCAGAGACTGTGAATAATAAACCTACTTTCAGTATTTTACTGACCACTTTATGAAAAAAGAAGAAATAGAGTTCAGATATTTAAATTCTTTGGTTATCCTGTCGCATATACACTTTGTGTTACCTCAGAGGTAATTGGCTGAAATATAATTATTATTCATCATTTGTATGGAAAAATTTAAACAGAAGGGGTGAGAGGGTCCCCTCAACAGACTCCCCCCATGACAAATTACTGCCTGATTCTAATTACAGTTTTAACCACTAGCTACTGATTCTTTTATGGGTGGTGAGGTAATCCAATCAGGTGGATTGGGAGCTCATGTTAAACACATCACACAGAGAAATTAAAGTATGACTGATGGGCTTAAAAACTGTTAATCAATATGTAGAGAGAGCAAATGCAATTCCTTTGTGTTTCCCCACTTCTAAATCATTGTCCAAAGCTTATTGGAAGTTCCCTTGGATGTAAGGAAGTAAAGGTGCTGGGCTCTTTTCCCATCTGTTTACCTCTTTTCTAACTTTTTAAACTGCTGGTTGGCTGAATTAGGTCTACCTGACTTGTTTTACTTTCTTTTTTTAAATCAGAGGCTTTGAAGTAATAGTATATTCACCAGATATATTCATTAGTAAAGGCATTCCAATTTTGACTAATGCTCTAGTCTACATGATAGTTTTCCTGCTTTCACAATATATTCAGCTTAAAATATACTGGATTCATTTCTTGAAGTACCTTTTTCACTGATACAGTCAAAAGCATGCAAGCAGCAAGTTATCTTTACCTGGAAGCCCATTAAGAGTCTACCTGAGTGAGGAACAAGTCAGAGCGGCTAAACCATGATTACAAATTGGCAGCTTACTCAGAATGTAAGCACTAAGGCTGGGATGAGGCACATAAGCAATTAAAAACACTCCCAAACCTAAAGTGTTTTCCTTTGAGAATGTTTCTGGTTTTGGATGGGGCTATATATGGAGTTTTCAGCTGCACATTCTCTCGTCTGCTTGCAAGTAAGCCATATAATTTGGAGACATCTTAAAAAAGATCCTATGGAAAAAAATGGGCTTTTATTTGGAGGAGGGGGAGGTTGGGGATCAGCACACTCTCATTTTTACCAGGACTCAAAGTTAAGGGGGTTTTGGGAGAGGCAAGGTCCAGATGGCTTTTGAGACATAGAAGAAGAATTTTGACTTAGAAAGTTACTTTCTTTGTGATGAATTACTGATGTTTTAAAAGATTGGGAGGGAGAAAGAAGTCTTAGAATGAAAGAAAAATTAGCCATTTTAAGCAATTTCTTTTTCTCCGGAGATAGGTTTAGAACGCCAGTTTCAGTTCAGTGGATGAGGATATAGACTCAGTCACATTGTAGCAATGTCTGTTTTATTTTATTTTTTACTTTTGGCTGTTGCTTTGTGCAGGTTGCTCTCTAGCCACAGTGATCAGGGGCTGCCCTTCGCCGTGGTGTCCAAGCTTCTCACTGCGGTGGCTTCTCTGCTCGTAGAGCACAGGCAGTGGGCTTCAGTAGCTACACAGGCTCAGCTGCTACACGGTGTGTAGAATCTTCCTGAATCAGGGACTGAACCCCTGTCCCCTGCATTGGCAAATGGATTCCCATCCACTGGGCCACCAGGGAAGTCCCACATGATTTTAGAAAAGCCATGTGATTCCTCAAAAAAGTGAGCACCTACAGACTGACTTAAAATACAAGTTTATTCTCATGAATGTTCAGTGATTGCAATTTAAATGCATAGCCATAAAGTAGTTTACCTGTGACCATTTGTTCATACAGTCTCTCAATTATTTCCCCATGCTTGGCTTGAAACCTGAATTTCACCCTTGCCTGAGGGCATGGAATGTCTTCTCACAGTGCTACCGTCCTGTCCTGCCAGAACTTCCAACCCAAACCCATCCCCATTCTCAAACACATCACATGTCTACCTGCTAGACCCCAACCTTCATTTCTGGCCTGGACTCCTCCACTGGGTATTATAAAAATCACACCACTTTTGCATGTAACACCCACATCCTACCATCGGCCTTGCCTAGCTTGTGGTACCCACCACAACCTAGCATGAGCAGACTTGAAGAATTATGTTCCTCTTTTCAAGGCAACAGGAAGGGTTATGATGGCTGTATCTATGGTTTTACATAATACTTAAGTACTATTTTTCATAAATATCACATATGAGAAAATACATGACAGAAGATAAAAAATATATATATAGCAGTGAAAGTGAAGTGTTAGTCACGCAGTCGTGTCCAACTCTAAGACCTCATGAACTGTAGCCCACCAGGTTTCTCTGTCCATGGGATTCTCCAGGCAAGAATACTGGACTGGGTAGCCATTCCCTTCTCCAGGGGCTCTTCCTGAGCCAAGGATCAAACCTGGATCTCCTGCATTGGCAGGCAGATTCTTCGCCATCTGAGCCACCAGAGAAGACTGACATCATCCTTAGGGCAGATTTAAGGAAATTAAGAAACAATAAGGAAGCTTTTATTTGGGGAGATGGTTCTCAAGTCTGGGAGACTATCTCTAAGACCCCACCTAGAAGGAAAAGGACTAGCTGCAAGTAGATGATAAAAGGGCCATTTGAAGGAGGCATGTCATGAGATTCAGGATGTAAGTGATGCAGTTTCAGAGCCCCAGGGACTAGTGAGGTATCAGAAGTGGTGGATGAAATTCTCTCCATTTATACATGGAATTCAGTAGCATCCTAGGACAGTGTGATGGACCCCGTCCCAGGACCACAGCAAGAGCAGAATGGAGGGGTTTCGTCAAAGGACTTCTAGTCAGTAGGCTTTGAGGAGGACATCAAATGGAAGAAAGAGAGCAGGTATTTCCAAGTACATGTGACATACCCCCGTGGTACGCCCAGATATAACTGGTGTGATTTAGTAGGGATGCTGATATGCTCTAGTCACTTAGGTGAGGCCACAAGTGGCCAAGCTTGGTAATTATGTTACTATGACCCTACTGATATGATACTCGAGCTAGGAATTGACTGTCTGGGCATGTTCCCTCTTCTCTCTTTTTCTTTAAATATAATTATATATAAAAAGCATACTTATAAAAATAATTGTATTATATATTATATATAATTCTCTCTGATCCTACTTTTCAGAGGTGGATGAAATTCCTAGTGCAATGCAAATTCCAGTGCAAATGAATAGTATTTCCATAACGCATTATACTAAAAGAAAATTTATAAACACTAACACTTTATTAATTTCCATTGAACGGTGATAATATATGCCTGTTAAGTGGCTCTCTTCTAGGACTAAATCATTTCCTTTAGGTGACCTGATTTTGTTCTCCTATCACAAACAATTCACAAGGAAAATTAAAGATGCTAAACAAGGTCCCTTCTGTTGCTTAGTTCCTATGATAATAAGAGCTGCCACATTGAAGTTAACGCACCACATGAAGGGTTGTATTCTCAGTACATCGAGTAACTATTTATTGAATTATTAAGTGGTACATAAGAGAGCTGAGAAATACAGTTCAATTTCCCACAATATCTGATGTATCTGAGAGGTGGTGAATGTTAATGCGTCTATATCCATACAAGGGCCTCCTTTCTCTTCTACACACTCTTTCTGCTCTACCAGAATCAGGTCACTACATCTTCAGTTCAGTTCAGTTGCTCAGTCATGTATGACTCTTTGTGACCCTATAGACTGTAGCACGCTAGGTTTCCCTGTTCATCACTAACTCCCAGAGTCTACTCAAACTCATGTCTGTCGAGTTGGTGATGCCATCCAATCCTCTCATCCTCTGTTGTCCCCTTCTCATCCTGCCTTCAATCTTTCCCAGCATCAGGGTCTCTTCCAACGAGTCAGTTCTTCACATCAGATGGCCAATACTACCTCTTCAAACTCTACCTCTAACCTGTGTATCAGTTACTCATGAGAAATGTTAATCTGGCAAAAGGCAAACAATCTCTGTTCTAAGACCAGAGATTCTCTCCATATATCTGTTTGGTTTTTCCAGTGCCTCAGAGCTGCATAGTCCCTTGTCCTCCAAGTCTGGCTTGCCTTTGAGCTCAGTGTGGTTCTCAAGGCTGACTTGACTCTAAGGGGTCAACCAACACTCAGATCATCAAATACTGTCTGATCTATTCCCTCTTCATGAGTGAACTTGAATTTTCCATTTGCTTGCTTTGACTTGGAGATCCACCTGCTAACTCAACCCTATGCTCTCGTTCCAGCCTTGTTAAATGACTGCTCTTTATTTCTTCTCAAGAAAGTCACCTGGAAAAGAAACAAAGAAAGAAGACATTCATAATGTTAAGTTAAACCAACACTATAAATTTAAAGCTTAAAAAAAGCAGAACATTAAATAACAAACTTTAGGAATAGTTAGCAACACTTCTGGGCTCTAACTTTCTCTTATTAGCTAATAAATATTACAATAACAGCTATCATATTTTGACTATATACACATACAAGCGGGATCTGGAGTTTGTCATAACAGTTAAGTTCTTTTCAGTCACTTAGTCATGTCTGACTCTTTGTGACCTCAAGGACTGCAGCAAACCACCCTTCCCTGTCCATCAGCAACTCCCAGAGCTTGCTCAAACACATGTCCATCGAGTTGGTGATGCCATGCAGCCATCTCATCCTCTGTCAGTCCTTTCTACTCCTGCTTTTCTTTTCAGTCACTTAGTCATGTCTGACTCTTTGTGACCTCAAGGACTGCAGCAAACCACCCTTCCCTGTCCATCAGCAACTCCCAGAGCTTGCTCAAACACATGTCCATCGAGTTGGTGATGCCATGCAGCCATCTCATCCTCTGTCAGTCCTTTCTACTCCTGCTTTCAATCTTTCCCAGCATCAAAGTCTTTTCCAGTGAGTCAGTTCTTCACATCAGGTGGCCAAAGTATTGGGGTTTCAGCTTCAGCATCAGTCCTTCAAATGAATATTCAGGACTGATCTACTTTAGGATGGACTGGTTGGATCTCCTTGCAGTCCAAAGGACTCTCAAGAATCTTCTCCAACACCACAGTTCAAAAGCATCAATTCTTTAGCACTCAGCTTTCTTTATGGTCCAACTCTCACGACCACACATGACCACGGGGAAAATCATAGCCTTGACTAGACAGACCTTTGTGCAGTAATGTCTTTGATTTTAGGTTTGTCAAAGCTTTTCTTCCAAGGAGCAAGCGTCTTTTAATTTTATGGGTACAGTCACCATCTGCAGTGATTTCAGAGCCCAAGAAAATAAAGTCTGACACTGTTTTCATTGTTTCCACATCTATTTGCCATGAAGTGATGGGACTGGATTCCATGATCTTAGTTTTTTGAATGTCGAGTTTTAAGCCAACTTTTTCACTCTCCTTGTTCACTTTCATCAAGAGCCTCTTTAGGTGCTCTTCACTTTCTGCCATAAGGTTGGTGTCAGCTTGATTCCAGATTGTGATTCATTCAGCCCAGCATTTCACGTGATGTATTGTGCATATAAGTTAAATAAGCATACTCCTTTCCGAATTTCAAACTAGTCTGTTGTTCTATGTCTGCTCCTAGCTGTTGCTTCTTGACCTGCAGATTTCCTAGGAAGCAGGTAAGGTGGTCTGGTATTCCCATCTCTTTAAGATTTTTCCACAGTTTGTTGTGATCCACACAATCTAAAGGCTTTAGTGTAGTCAGTGAAACAGAAGTAGATGTTTTCCTGGAACTCTCTTGCTTTTTCTATGATCCAACAGATATTAGCAATTTGATCTCTGGTTCCTCTGCTTTTTCCAAATCCAGCTTAAACATCTGGAAGTTCTCAATTCACATACTGTTGAAGCCTTGCTTGGAAAATTTTGAGCATTACTTTGCTAGCATGTGAGATGAGTGCAATTGTGTAGTAGTTTGAACATTCTTTGGCCTTGCCTTTCTTTGGGATTGGAATGGAAACTGTGAATGAAAACTGACCTTTTCCAGTCCTGTGGCCACTGCTGAGTGTTCCAAATTTGCTGGCATATTGAGTGCAGAATTTTCACAGCATCATCTTTTAGGATTTGAAACAGTTCAGCTGGAATTCTATCACCTCCAATAGCTTTGTTTGTAGTGATCCTTCCTAAGGCCCACTTGACTTCAGACTTCAGGATGTCTAACTCTAGGTGACTGACCACACCATCGTGGTTATTTGGATCATTAAGATATTTTTGTATACTTCTTCTGTGTATTCTTGCCAGCTTTTCTTAATATATTCAACTTCTGTTAACTCCATACCATTTCTGTCCTTTATTGTGCCTATCTTTGCATGAATGATGAATTTTATCTTTAATTTTCTTGAAGAGATCTCTAGTCTTTCCCATTCTATTGTTATCCTCTATTTCTTTGCATCGATCACTTAGGAAGGGTTTCTTATCTCTGCTTGCTATTCTTTGGAACTCTGCATTCAGATAGATATCTTTCCATTTTTCCTTTGCCTTTCACTTCTCTTCTTTTCTTAGCTCTTATAATTTCACTTAATTCTACCATGCTAGGTAGGTATACATAATCTCACTTTACAAATGACAAAAGTTCTCCAATCTTCTTTCCCTCTACAAACAAGGAAAGCAATTGGATTCAATGAATTCACATAGCAGCATCCTGTATTAATTACTAGAGTAATTGTTTTTTGTTAGCTTAAAATACTGAAATTGCAGGCTTAGGGGAGATGACTGGGAACACCACAACATTCTTCTTAAGCCACTATAGTTACTACCAGTGCGGTCATTTGCTAAGGTCAGCTGGGATGTGTAGAAAGAAATAAAAACATGTTTAGGGGTTATATCCCAGATTCCTTTTATCAAGGGAGAGGGAAGAGGTCTCAAAGACAGACCCATGACCATCTTAGACTAAGATAGTCTGAACTACTTTAAGAGATGTAACCTAAGGGGCTGAGGGCATATCTGAGGTGGAGAGGAAGCAAGAATGATGTAATTCAGTCTCCTCCACTGCCTCAGAATTTCCTGTTGTTTTTGTTGTTGTTTCATTGCTAAGTCATATGTGACTCTTTATGATCCCATGAACTCTAGCCCTCCAGACTCTCTGTCCATGGGATTTTCCAGTCAAGAATACTCGAGTAGGTTGCCATTTCCTTCTCCAGGGGATCTCCCCAACCCAAGGATCAAACCCACGTCTCCTGCATTGGAAGGCAGATTCTTTGCCACAGAGCTCCATGGAAGCCCATTCAGAGAGCTTTGCTTCCTCTTTATCTTCTACCTTGTCTTCAAGGCTTGGTTGATGCCCTGAGTTTCTCTTTGTCCTGAGATTGGTCAAGGAACTTTTTGTAGCACAGGGGAAGGATCTCATTTTCTCTGAAGCCCAGCCAGACACACACTTGAGGCTCCATCACTCATGATACATGNATAACAGTTAAGTTCTTTTCAGTCACTTAGTCATGTCTGACTCTTTGTGACCTCAAGGACTGCAGCAAACCACCCTTCCCTGTCCATCAGCAACTCCCAGAGCTTGCTCAAACACATGTCCATCGAGTTGGTGATGCCATGCAGCCATCTCATCCTCTGTCAGCCCTTTCTACTCCTGCTTTCAATCTTTCCCAGCATCAAAGTCTTTTCCAGTGAGTCAGTTCTTCACATCAGGTGGCCAAAGTATTGGGGTTTCAGCTTCAGCATCAGTCCTTCAAATGAATATTCAGGACTGATCTACTTTAGGATGGACTGGTTGGATCTCCTTGCAGTCCAAAGGACTCTCAAGAATCTTCTCCAACACCACAGTTCAAAAGCATCAATTCTTTAGCACTCAGCTTTCTTTATGGTCCAACTCTCACGACCACACATGACCACGGGGAAAATCATAGCCTTGACTAGACAGACCTTTGTGCAGTAATGTCTTTGATTTTAGGTTTGTCAAAGCTTTTCTTCCAAGGAGCAAGCGTCTTTTAATTTTATGGGTACAGTCACCATCTGCAGTGATTTCAGAGCCCAAGAAAATAAAGTCTGACACTGTTTTCATTGTTTCCACATCTATTTGCCATGAAGTGATGGGACTGGATTCCATGATCTTAGTTTTTTGAATGTCGAGTTTTAAGCCAACTTTTTCACTCTCCTTGTTCACTTTCATCAAGAGCCTCTTTAGGTGCTCTTCACTTTCTGCCATAAGGTTGGTGTCAGCTTGATTCCAGATTGTGATTCATTCAGCCCAGCATTTCACGTGATGTATTGTGCATATAAGTTAAATAAGCATACTCCTTTCCGAATTTCAAACTAGTCTGTTGTTCTATGTCTGCTCCTAGCTGTTGCTTCTTGACCTGCAGATTTCCTAGGAAGCAGGTAAGGTGGTCTGGTATTCCCATCTCTTTAAGATTTTTCCACAGTTTGTTGTGATCCACACAATCTAAAGGCTTTAGTGTAGTCAGTGAAACAGAAGTAGATGTTTTCCTGGAACTCTCTTGCTTTTTCTATGATCCAACAGATATTAGCAATTTGATCTCTGGTTCCTCTGCTTTTTCCAAATCCAGCTTAAACATCTGGAAGTTCTCAATTCACATACTGTTGAAGCCTTGCTTGGAAAATTTTGAGCATTACTTTGCTAGCATGTGAGATGAGTGCAATTGTGTAGTAGTTTGAACATTCTTTGGCCTTGCCTTTCTTTGGGATTGGAATGGAAACTGTGAATGAAAACTGACCTTTTCCAGTCCTGTGGCCACTGCTGAGTGTTCCAAATTTGCTGGCATATTGAGTGCAGAACTTTCACAGCATCATCTTTTAGGATTTGAAACAGTTCAGCTGGAATTCTATCACCTCCAATAGCTTTGTTTGTAGTGATCCTTCCTAAGGCCCACTTGACTTCAGACTTCAGGATGTCTAACTCTAGGTGACTGACCACACCATCGTGGTTATTTGGATCATTAAGATATTTTTGTATACTTCTTCTGTGTATTCTTGCCAGCTTTTCTTAATATATTCAACTTCTGTTAACTCCATACCATTTCTGTCCTTTATTGTGCCTATCTTTGCATGAATGATGAATTTTATCTTTAATTTTCTTGAAGAGATCTCTAGTCTTCCCCATTCTATTGTTATCCTCTATTTCTTTGCATCGATCACTTAGGAAGGGTTTCTTATCTCTGCTTGCTATTCTTTGGAACTCTGCATTCAGATAGATATCTTTCCATTTTTCCTTTGCCTTTCATTTCTCTTCTTTTCTTAGCTCTTATAATTTCACTTAATTCTACCATGCTAGGTAGGTATACATAATCTCACTTTACAAATGACAAAAGTTCTCCAATCTTCTTTCCCTCTACAAACAAGGAAAGCAATTGGATTCAATGAATTCACATAGCAGCATCCTGTATTAATTACTAGAGTAATTGTTTTTTGTTAGCTTAAAATACTGAAATTGCAGGCTTAGGGGAGATGACTGGGGACACCACAACATTCTTCTTAAGCCACTATAGTTACTACCAGTGTGGTCATTTGCTAAGGTCAGCTGGGATGTGTAGAAAGAAAGAAAAACATGTTTAGGGGTTATATCCCAGATTCCTTTTATCAAGGGAGAGGGAAGAGGTCTCAAAGACAGACCCATGACCATCTTAGACTAAGATAGTCTGAACTACTTTAAGAGATGTAACCTAAGGGGCTGAGGGCATATCTGAGGTGGAGAGGAAGCAAGAATGATGTAATTCAGTCTCCTCCACTGCCTCAGAATTTCCTGTTGTTTTTGTTGTTGTTTAATTGCTAAGTCATATGTGACTCTTTATGATCCCATGAACTCTAGCCCTCCAGACTCTCTGTCCATGGGATTTTCCAGTCAAGAATGCTCGAGTAGGTTGCCATTTCCTTCTCCAGGGGATCTCCCCAACCCAAGGATCAAACCCACGTCTCCTGCATTGGAAGGCAGATTCTTTGCCACAGAGCACCATGGAAGCCCATTCAGAGAGCTTTGCTTCCTCTTTATCTTCTACCTTGTCTTCAAGGCTTGGTTGATGCCCTGAGTTTCTCTTTGTCCTGAGATTGGTCAAGGAACTTTTTGTAGCACAGGGGAAGGATCTCATTTTCTCTGAAGCCCAGCCAGACACACACTTGAGGCTCCATCACTCATGATACATGGACCCTCAGGGGCTACCATCAGTCCCAGCAATTGTGCATTGGAATTCTGAGGACTCTGTATGTGCTTCAGCAGAGTAAAATGTCACCCACTATGCCCTTCTCTTCCTCAAAATCTAAAAAAAGTTCACCTTATAGAAGTTATGATACATCGTGTAATTTATACAAATCTCATCTACACAGAACAGAATAGTAAGTTCAAGATAAAACATTTGCCAGAATTCACTGAGTCTTTTATTGGATTACAAAATCTTTTTCAGGATATTTTGGCCTCAGCACTTACTGCTCACCTGGAATTGTCACCTGCTAAAAAGGCTTTATTATTGTTTCTTGAATTAAGACATAATGACCATAATGCCATGATTAGAATTCAAGGGGGGCAAAAATCAGGTTAATATTCTGAAAGTGGTAGATAGAAAAGGAGCAAACTACTAATTCCAGAAAGAAAAATCACAGCTTTAGGCTACTCTGAAAACACCTACCTGACTCTTTCTCCAATGGAAATACCTAGGTGACATTCTTCTTTTGCTCCAGGTCTCTTTAGACAATAGAATCTCCAGTCTTTTGAGTCCTGAGCTCTGAATACCCTAGAGAGATTTGGAAGGATGCAAGAGGAGATTTTACCCAACACATGTTTTCTAACCACAGAGATCTACAATGAGTGTTGTCTGATTGCTCCGACTGATAGCAATAACTCAATTATTTCAGACCCAAACTAGGCATCTAGGTTCTGCAGATTTCAGTTTCTTAATATGAATTCTTGCAATGTTGATTGCTTTCAATTTGAGTTGAAATTATTTCCAGCCTCCTTAATAATCTACAACTTAAATCATGCCCATTGCTTATTTCCCCCACCCATCTGGAGTCCAATTTTGAGCCTTTGAGAAAAGTCTGGGAAGCTAAGGAGAAAGAAGTCAAATTGGCTGAAACAGCCACAGATAAAACCACCTTCAGCTTTTTTACTGGTCAAGAAACTGAAAGTATTAATAGTTCACTGACATATGACTTTTGAGTTGTGAAAGAGAACAATTCTGTCACATCAGACTGAATCCTTGGGATGAACTGTGCATTGCTGTAAAATGGGAGATGGCTCCCTCCACCAGATCAATTATAGGAGATGCCCAGGCCCGGATGACGGGCAATGACGATGATGAATTCGCGATTGGCTGGGAAGACAGCTTCTGAGAGGAGCGAAGCCAAATGTAATGAATGTTGTTATGGACATGCCAATGCTACCCGTGGAAAGAGAAGTTATGGCTACAACCTCCAAGATTTACCACCACTGGAACTTTCCTCTCATCACAATAAACTTTGGGGAATAATAGCTTGGGGATAATCCAGTAATCAATGTTTCAAGGGCACTATGCATGCCACCCTTCCATAATATTCCTTTCCAGGTATAAGTACAGTCTTTGCCTTAGAGGTACTCAGTTTTTGTTGAAATGATAAGTGAATATTGCCTTTATTATTTTGTCAATAAATTAGGAACCTTAATGCTTCCAGTGGTTCTTAGAAAAATGTTCCTTAAGTAGCTTTCATTATGTGTGAAGTGAAAGTAAAAATACAATTAAACATTTTCTAGAAGTTTTCTATGGTAGTGGAAAACTTCCAAAGTGAGCTGAAATTTCTTTTTCAAACCACAGCCAAGTTGTTAGCAAAATAATTCAATATCATGATTATGTCCCTGGTAGATCTATGAATACTATTCCATATCAAATTAAAGCTAGCTTGTGTTCAGGGAAGATATAATGATTCTAAACACTTTACCCCTTAAAATTGCATGGCCCACTTTTTTTATTATAACTCTAATTTTTATAGTTTGTAATATATAGTTTAACTTCATTTTTGCTTTTAAAAATCATATTTAAATATTCAATGTATATATAAATCCTATGTGTTACCTTCCCTTGTCCCTGGAATCATTTATAAATAATTTACTCATAGTACATATGTTTACATTATACAAAATATATATACTGAACATTTTCTAGACAGTATTTGCATTTCTGAAGAACCATATTTCTATATGCACAGTTAATATAATGCAAATTCTCTTTTACAGATTATTGTGTGTGGTGATAAGTGACATCCATAGCAAACTTTGTCAGGTTAACAGTTATTTGAACTGTACTATCAACATCAACATTCCGGTGGATAGTTGTTTATGCTTGTTTGGAAGCCTGGTATAATGATGTAATCACAAACGTCCTTAAAAGAGAGACACAGGAGGAGGAAGAGTTAGAGGAGAAGTGATGTGAGGCTAGAAGTATAAATTGGAGTGATACACTATGAAGATGGATTAGGAAGATACAAACCCCAAAATACGGGTGGCCACTAGAAACTGAAAAAGACCAGGAAAGAAATTCTTTTCTCAGAGTCTCTGGAAAGAACCCACTCTGCTGCCCCTTTGACTTTGCTCTTGAGATGGGTTGGGGTTCGGGGGCTCCCTAATCTTATGCAGGTCAGGAAGCAACAGTTAGAACTGGACATGTAACAACAGACTGGTTCCAAATAGGAAAAGGAGTACATCAAGGCTGTATATTGTCACCCTGCTTATTTAACTTATATGCAGAGTACATCATGAGAAACACTGGGCTGGAGGAAGCACAAGCTGGAATCAAGTTTTCTGAGAGAAATATCAATAACCTCAGATATGCAGATGACACCACCCTTATGGCAGAAAGTGAAGAAGAACTAAAGAGCCTCTTGATGAAAGTGAAAGTGGAGAGTGAAAAAGTTGGCTTAAAGCTCAACATTCAGAAAACTAAGATCATGGCATCCAGTCCCATCACTTCATGGGGAATAGATGGGGAAACAGTAGAAACAGTGGCTGACTTTATTTTTCTCGGCTCCAAAATCACTGCAGATGGTGATTGCAGCCATGAAATTAAAAGACGCTTACTCCTTGGAAGGAAAGTCATGCCAACCTGAAAGTGAAAGTGAAGTCACTCAGTCGTGTCTGACTCTTTGTGACCCCTTGGACTGTAGCCTACCAATCCCCTCTGTCCATGGGATTCTCCAGGCAAGAATCTTGGAGTGGGTTGCCATTTCCTTCTCCAGGGGATCTTCCCAACCCAGGGATCGAACCCTGGTTTCCCACATTGGAGGCAGACATTTTAACCTCTGAGCAACCAACATAAACAGCATGTTAAAAAGCAGAGACATTACTTTGCCAACAAAGGTCCATTTAGTCAAGGTTATGGTTTTTCCAGTAGACATATATGGATGTGAAAGCTGGACTATAAAGAAAGCTGAGTGCCAAAGAATTGATGCTTTTGAACTGTTGTGTTGGAGAAGACTCTTGAGAGTCCCTTGGACTGTGAGGAGATCCAACCAGTCTATCCTAAAGGAGATCAGTCCTGGGTGTTCTCTGGAAGGACTGATATTGAAGCTGAAACTCCAATACTTTGGCCACCTGATGCGAAGAGTTAACTCATTTGAAAAGACCCTGATGCTGGGAAAGATTGAGGGCAGGCGGAGAAGGGGATGACAGAGGATGAGATGGCTGGATGGAGTCACCGACTCGATGGACATGAGTTTGAGTGAACTCCAGGAGTTGGTGATGGACAGGGAGGCCTAGTGTGCTGTGGTTCATGGGGTCACAAAGAGTCAGACACGACTTAGTGACTGAACTGAACTGAACTTAACTGGGTATATGAAAGTGATAACTTTTTGGTAAGTGATTATTGTCATACCAGAAGTAACACATAAAGTGTGCCACGTGATAAGTTTTGTATATAGATCTATTTGCGTGTGTATATATATCCAAGAAACCATCACTATGAGCAAGTTATTAATTTCTGAGGGTTTCTTTGTAATCCCACCTTCCTTTCCTACCTGCCTACCTTCCTCCACTGATCTGCTTTCTGTTCCTATAGATTTGTTGCATGTTTAAGTGTTTCGTTTATGTGGAATTGTAGTATATCTTCTATTTTGCGCATTTTCCAGTGCCTTCAAATAGTGGTTTTTAAATATTTTGTCTAGAGTTTCTAATTGCAAGGTCCCATTGGAGAGTTGACAGTCTGTCATTTTTGAAAGCTGAACTCTAGTGGAAGTGTTTAGATGACATTTTTGAACTCTAGTGGAAGTGTTTAGATGACAACACCCAACAGCATGATGTTTTCCTTGATAATGTTAATTTAAGGAACGGTAGTGTGATTTTATCTTTATAACTATGGGTAGTTGTTGACAAATTTTAGAAACCATTCACATTTGTGTTTTCAAAAACATATCACTCTAGCAGGATGAAGAGACAGATTGAAGGCCAACTTCCAGTCTGCTCTCTGGGGTAGCACTTTCTTCTTAGTGTAATCCTCCTGAGCAGTTCTTTCTCAACAACTGCTATGAGCATCGTCAGAGCACTTAACCCATCATGTCCAAAGCTAACTTGTTAGCTTTTTCTCCACATATTTTATCAATGGGTTTCCATGGCCATCCATCCAATCTTCGTGCTGTAAACCAAAAGGGTGTTCTTTCAGAGAACTCTTGTAATAGTCCATGCGAGAAGGTACTGCTGTTTGAACTGCCTTGATGATAATGAAACAGTTTAAAAAAAAAAGAAAAAGAAAAAGAAAAAAAATCCCATCAAGTGTTAGGAATCATTCTGAAGTACAACTGAAAAGTGATAAACACAGGCACTAGGAAAAGAGAAAGAGAAGAAAGATGGCATCAAGTGTTCTGGTTTGCATAATTAGTAGAAGGATACTAAATTTATCACCTGAAAATAAGATGACATCTGTATATCTGTATATCCACTATCAAAGAAGACTAGTAAGATTTAGAGCAAAGGATAAGAGATTGCTTTGGATAGATTGTAAAGCCTGGTGATGACTTTGACTTTCATTTAATGGTTGAATCTGAAGCCAGGACAAGCAAGTATCTTTTTCAATGTCCTCTGCATCTGTCAATAAAAACCAGAATGTTCATCTTGCGTAGCAATTCAAATAAATCACTGGGGCCCTCCTAGAAGTTGTACTGAGTCTAAATTTACTTATGTAATTAGTAGGGGGGGAATGTCATGTTTGGCAACTTCTGTTATGAGTAGAAAGCAGATAACAGTGGCATGTGTCTCTGTTCTGAATGAGTATTACAGCATCAAGAAGAGTAGAGGAAGAAGAGAATGCCTAGGGCAGAATTTTTAGAACATCAATTATTTTCAGTGATTGACAGAAAAGGAAATGCAAAAGAAAGGGATATACAATAGGAACTGATGGAGAATTTAAGAAAAAAGAAAAAAAGCCAAGGAAAGGGACTTCCCTGGTCCCTTTAACCTGCGGGTTAAGAATCTGTCTTGCAATGCAGGAGACATTGGTTCAGTCCCTGATTGGGGAACTAAGATCCAACATGCCATGGAGTAATTAAGCTCACATGCTGCAACTACTGAGCTCACGGGCCATAACTAGACAGTCCATGTGCCTCAAAGAAAGATCTTGCATGACGCAACAAAGGTCTCACATGCTCCAACTAAGACCAAATGCAGCCACATAAATAAATAAATTTTTTTTAAAGCCAAGGAAATATTTTTCTCTATACAAAACCAGGAGTAAAAATATCAGTAAGTAGGAAGAATTTGTTACTGGATCTGATATGAGACCCCTATCGCCCTAGTAAGAGTTTCAGTTCCAGCTCTGAAAGACTGTAACTATTCTAAGATGTACATACTTTTAGAGAATCCCCCCTCTCATTTTCCACAGGAATTCACCCCTGGATCCCCTCAAGACTTTGAAAATTAGACAAGAAAGTTAATTCCAAGTGCTAAATAACTATTTCAATTAAACTATTAGTATGAAATCCACTTCTCAATTGGTGGAGAGCCACTGGGTGATATTAACATTGCATCTCCAGATTTGAAGATAATTTATAAATATGCAAATATGGCCAATGTTATTTGTAGATAATAATGACCAATATACATTGTACTATAAGTAATGAAATTAAAAGACTCCTTGGAAGGAAAGTCATGACCAACCTAAATAGCATATTCAAAAGCAGAGACATTAACTTTGCCAACAAAGGTCCGTCTAGTCAAAGCTATGATTTTTCCAGTGGTCATGTATGGATGTGACAGTTGGACTGTGAAGAAAGCTGAGCGCCGAAGAATTGATACTTTTGAACTGTGGTGTTGGAGAAGACTCTTGAGAGTCCCTTGGACTGTAAGGAGATCCAACCAGTCCATTTTGAAGACCAGCCCTGGGATTTCTTTGAAAGGAATAATGCTAAAGCTGAAACTTCAGTACTTTGGCCACCTCATGCAAAGGGTTGACTCATTGGAAGAGACTCTGATGCTGGGAGGGATTGGGGGCAGGAGGAGAAGAGGACGACCGAGGATGAGATGGCTGGATGGCATCACTGACTCGATGGATGTGAGTTTGGGTGAACTCCGGGAGATGGTGATGGACAGGGAGGCCTGGTGTGCTGTGATTCATGGGGTCGCAAAGAGTCAGACACAACTGAGCAACTGAATTGAACTGAACTGTATACAGTTATATTTTAATCTTTAAAATTATCCTGGAATGAACCAGTGTAAAAATGGGATTGAAAGACTCAGAAAGATTTGCTTTCAAGTCTCCTCTTAAACAAAAATCATCTCACCTATCCTCATTGCTTTAGAACTTTGGGGAGATAAAAAATTCTTTCTGAAATTCTACCATAAACATGTCATGAATGACAATTTTCATGGCTTGTCTGCTAAAATCTGTGAAATTCTAAAGTGACTACTTACCAATTTAAATATACACTACCTACTTCCAAAAAAGGCGTAAGATGGTTTAAATGGGAATGAAGCTTTAGCAAAACAAAAGTGAAAGATGGTCTCTTCATAAATGTAACTTACATGAAAACTTTTTGAACTGTTTGTGGCAACAGGGGACTCATCCACAGTGTTCAAATACTAGAACCTCAAGGGAAAATCAGTCTCTTATTAGCTAGATATGAATTAGGTCAAAGGAAGCTTGCTTCAGGTTTTAGTTTCAGCTTAGATTTCACTTAAAAAAACAAAACAAAAAACTGAGAATCTAAACCATGTGTGACATATCTAGGACAAACACACATACACAAACAATGATTTTATTATCCTGCATCATTTCCCCAGGAAGAGTCACAGAATGTATTACATATCTTTAAAAGAATGAAGCTATTCAGAACTGATCTCTTTGGGCTAATATGGATTGGCATAGTATGTCAGCACAAATCCTATCATTTGGGGAAATCTCAAGATAATAAAATAATTTAACTGTATGTTCTATAAAACTTAAAATGTCATTTTCCCAGTCTTTGAGCGTTGCCATGCTCCTTTCAAGCCCTTGTCTCCACATCTGTCTTTCACTTTCCCTTTCTCTTACTCTCAATCTAACCTTTTTTTTCCCTTCCTTCTTTGCTCTTTTTTTAAAGTCTTTTCATCTTTGAAATGAGCTTGGGAAGTGGAGGCAGCCGGAAGAAAATACATGGTTCGTTTTCTTCTAAATATACTCAAATTTCTATTCAAAATAATAGCTTCCTTCGGTAATTGTTTTAGAAGCAGTAAGCTGACTCACAAACCACAGCTAATAACAAAAGCAACTCAATTTAGTCCTTTCTAGTAACTGCCTAAGGCCTTGGCTAACAGTGAGAGAAAGCCACAAAGAATGTTCCAAAGGGGGGAAAAACCCAGCTACAATTAAATAGCTTTTGTTAAGCCAATGTTTTAAAAGGCATATACTACAATTATAAGTAGGTTGAAGTTGGCAAGAGTTTATATGAGAAGTGATATAGAGGTCGTTCTCTATTCCTCTATTCACACCTTGCACAGAAAACAGTGCTGATTTGAACTGATGAAAGTCAGGGAGACCGGTTAATTCACAGTACTGCAGCTATAGCTTTCAGAGACGTTAGTGTTAGCCGTCTTTTCCCAGGTGGTGCTACTGGTAAAGAACCCGCCAAGGCAGGAGACATAGGAGATGTGGGTTCGATCCCTGGATTGGAAAGATCCTCTGGAGGAGAGCACAGCAACCCACTCCAGTATTCTTGCCTGGAGAATCCCCATGGACAGAGGAGCCTGGCGGGCTATAGTCCATGGGGTCGCGAAGAGTTGGACATGACTGAGCGACTAAGCACAGCACAGCACAGACTATCTCTGGGACACATAAGGAATGGATAACCCTAAGAAATGGAACTGGTGTCCTAGGGAGATTGTGGTATATTCTGAACCTTATAACATGTGAATATCTGGACAGTGTGACCTAAACATACATTCTCAAATTCTTTGATACTCCTCCTCAAGAGATAGTACTTGACCCAGTACTCCATGATTATAGGATGGACTTTTGATTTGTTTTTATGAATTTACAAGTGTCAGAAGAATGTCACTTCTTCCCAATTCTTTGAAACACTTTGGACTGTAACCCACCAGGCTCTGCTGTCCATGGGATTTTCCAGGCAAGAATCCTGGAGTAGACTGCCATTTCCTTCTCCAGGGGAACTTCCTGACCCAGGGATCAAACCTGAGTCTCTGATGATCTCTTATATTGGCTGGTGGATTCTTTACCACTGTGTCACCTGGGAAGGCTTTCACTGCTAATATTAAGTTATAAAAGCCTGCAGCTTCTGTCTTAAGCATTCTTTTTCTTTCCTTCTGGAATCATTAACCATAGTTATACCAGATGCCAAGAAGTGTGAGCAAGGTAAAAGGCCCACAGTGGAGTCACCTGCAGCTTCCTCTCCCAACAGCCACTGGAGAGAGCTTGAAAGTAGATTCCTTACCCTCTTCAGATAACCCCAGCCCAGGGTCACTGCAAGCTTGTGATTTTAACACAACCCTAAGCGAGAACCACCCAGCTAATCCTCTCTGGTTTTGTGACCTTGAGAAACTTGGAAATAATAAATGCTTGCTGTGTAAGCCGCTAAGTCTGAGAGTAATTTGTTATGCAGCAAAGATGACTAATACAGTTACCAGTCTAAAAACATAAACACACACATTAGTTAATTAAGTAAATGGAAATGGAAACACACGTGCCTGAGCTTTCTTTGGTCAAACTTGCTTCTACTACTTGAGTGTTGCTTATTGTGACGTCAGACTCTTCAAAGCTCCCAGGCTCCTCTGTCCCTGGTATTCTCCAGGCAAGTATACTGGAGTGGGTTGTCATTTCCTTCTCCAGGGGATCTTCAAAACCCAGGGATCAAACCTACGTCTCTTGTGTCTCCTGCATTGAAAGGCAGATTCTTGACCATCAACATCACCTGGGAAACCAGCACTTGAGCGGTAAGACATTGAAATTAGTCCCAAAGAAGAGGTGACCTGACTATTTCTCTTGTCTCAGCTCCTTTTTCACTCTCTCCCAGCTATTATAGAATACAGGACTGCTCTGAGTCTGATCTCTCAAGTTACTTTCTCAGTTGGCTCACATGTGTCTCCCATGGGAGACACATGGTTGCACATAGGTTATTTGACAAAAAGATCACTTTTGTGCAATGAATTTTTACTCCGCCTAACAATGTATGATAATTTTTGTTGGTCCCATATTCTCATAAGATATTGCTATTGACAGTCTTTATAACTTCAGCCTTTTGGGTAGATTTATACCAACCAGTACCACATTTTGGTATTAATCAGTGTTTTCTTGATGACTAATTGTGGTTGAGCACCTTTTCATGTTTGGCCATTTTAATGTTATCTTTTGTGAAGTGACTGTTCAAGTGTACTTTTTTCTATTTTATGTATTAGATTATTGATGATTGACTATTAATTTGTAAAGATTTCTTCTGACTAGGATATCTTTGGTGGACATATGAATTCCAGACATACATCTCACTCTGTGGCTTGCATTTTCAGTTTCCTAACAGTGTTCTTTTGATGAACAAAAGTTCTTAATTTTAATGAAGTGCCGTGCTGTGCTAAGTCGTTTCAGTTGCATTAGACTCTTTGCGGCCCCAAGGACTATAGCCCTCCAGGCTCCTCTGCCCATGGAGTTTTCCAGGCGAGAATACTGGAGTCATTTCCCATGCCCTCCTCCAGAGGATCTTCCCCACCCAGAGACTGAACCCACATCTCTTATGTCTCCTGCATTGGTTGGCAGTTTCTTTACCACTAGTGTAACCTGGGAAGTAGGCTTTTCCAATCTTTTCTTTTATGGGCAAGTTTGTTTTTTGCCTAGTTTAAGAAATTTTACCCATTTCAGGTCAACATATTCTTCTATGTTATCTTCTAGTAGCTTTACTATTGTAGATTCTATATTTAGATTTTAGTTACCTTATTCCAGATGAATTTGGAATTTCTGCTTTCAATAGCATAGTTCAGTTCAATTGAGCTCAGTTCAGTCGCTCAGTCTTATCCGACCCTTTGCGACCCCATGAATCACATCAAAGTTCAGTTCCCTTGTGTGTGCTGTGTCCTAAGTCAGTTCAGTTGTGTCTGACTCTTTGCAACCCCATGGACCATAGTCTTGCAAGGCTCTTCTGTCCATGGATTCTCCAGGCAAGAATACTAGAGTGGGCTGCCATGCCCTCCTCCAGGGGATCTTCCAGGCCCAGAGACTGAAGAGGCATCTCTTGCAGCTCCTATGGATAGCCAATTTACCCAGCATCATTTATTGAAACAACACTCCTTTCTTTACTGTTATAGTGGTAACTTCATCAAAATTCAGATGACTTTATATACATTTTTGGATGGTATTCTGTTCTGTTGGTCCATCTGCCTGCCCAATGTGCTTACCACTCTGTCTTAATTACAATAGTTTTTTTAGTAAGTCTCAATATCAAGTAGAGAAAGCCCTCCAAATTCATTCTTTTTATTCAAATGTTTTTAAAATACTCTTGAAACTTTTCACTTTCATTGTAATTCTGAATCTTATTTTTTGAAGCTTATTATTTTTCACCAGAAAAATCTTCTAGAATTTTTGCTAGAATTGCAATGTTTAGATCAATTTGTGGGAAATTAGCATTTTACAGTATAAAATATTCCAGCACAAAAATATGATATATCTTTGCATTCATTTAGGTTTTTGTAATTTTTTCCAATAATGTTCTATAGGTTTCAGCACAGAAAATTTTTAAATTTGTTTACTTAGTTTTTTTAACTGAGTTTTTTCCCTAAGTATCATTTAAAAGTTCCAAGTGTATTATCAATTCTTTCTAGTATATAGAAATACTTTTAACTTTTTATGTTAAATATGCATCTAGCAGCTTACTAACTTCACTTATTAATTCTAATAACTTATCTACAGAGTTTTCAGATTTTCTGCATACACTGTCTGGTTGTCCTGATTCATGACACCTTACTTCCTCTCTTTTTAACCCTTGTACATGTTATTTATTTGTCTTATCTTATTGCAATTGTTAAGACCTCCTGTCTTAACAGAGACCATAGGACCATAAAGAATCAAAGTGGTTTAAAGAAATCCTTCTCATAGTTCAATATGCATATAAAACTATTGGAGATTTTCTTAAAATGCAAATTCTAAGGGAGTAAGTCTGAAGTGAGGCCTAGGATTCTACATTTTTAACAAGCTCCCTAGAGATACAGATGCTGTCAATCTATAAACCTTACTTTGATTTGCAAAGATGTAGTGAATATCCTTGTCTGATTCTTCATAAACACTTATTTTATCTGTTTTTGCAAATATCATGTATCAGATTAAGAAATTTTTACTTCTACTTTGTTAAAATTACTGTAAGTATTAAATTTTATAAAATTATTTTGCTTTTAATGAAATCATATATATTTTTTGAAATGTTCTGCTAGTGCAGTGAATTACATTGGTTGATTTTCAAGCTTGAATCAATCTTGCATTCCTGAACTGAGCTCAATTAGGTCATGAAATATTATTCTATTTATTTATTGCTAGATTCAATTTGCTAATATGTTATTTGAGACTTTTATGCCTATGTTTGTGAGATTAGAATGTAATTTTCATTTCTTTCAATATATCAGGTTATGATATTATGATATTGCTCTCATAAGTAGTTCAAGTTTGGAATGTACCTTCTATGTTTATCCTCTGGAAGAATTTTTATAAGAATGATTTTATTTCTTCCACAATATTTGAAAGAATATAATCATGAAATAAATAATTTAGACCTGGAATGCTCTTTCTATAGAGGCTTTTAACTAGTAATTCAATTGATTAGATAAAGAACTTTCAGTTTATTTTGTCTTATATCAATTTTAGTAAATGCTATTTCTTAGAAAACTATTTTTCTTTTAATTTTCAGATCAAAATTGTTTACAATATAGATTCTTATGATCTGCAGCATCTATAGTGGTTCTTTTTGCTTTAATTCCCGAGATCAGGAATTTGTACTTTGTTTTATTTCTTGAAAAATCTTGCTGGATATTCATAAGCAATGCTATACTGTTCAAGTGACTGGTTTGTGATATGATTAATTATCTCCATTTATTGATTTCTATTTCATTAATTTCTGTATCATCTTTGCTTCCTTCCATTTTATTTGTTGTGGGTTTTTGTGTTTTGGTTTTTTTTAAACTAACCATGACTAACTTTTTGAGACTGTATTTAGATGACTAAATCTTCACCATTTTTACTCTTCTAATATAATGCCCTTAAAAGTACAAATTTCATTCTAATTTCCTACTTAGCAACATCTTACAAGTTTTTACATATCTATATTTACTATTATACAATAAAAGTGTTTTCTGATACCCACTGAAAATTCTTAATTAGCATGTTTATTAATTACTACCTTTAGTTCCCATGATCTCCAAGTGTTGTGGGATTTTTAAGTTGACTTTTTGCTGTTGTTTTCAAGATTAGTTTTACTATGATTGGAAACCATAACCTGTGTGATTGTGTGTGTGTGGCTGTGCTGGGTCTTCATTTCTGCGCGGGCTTTCTCTAGTCGCAGTGAGCGGGGACCACTCTGCAGTGTGGACTTCTCACTGCAGGGGCTTCCCTGGAGCAGTCTCTATGCAGGCAGGCTTTAACAGCTGCAGCATGCCAGCTCGGCTGCCCCGTGGCGTGTGGAATCTTCTCAGGCCTAGAATCGAACCTGTGTCCTCCAGCAGGCAGTCCTTAACCTCTGGACCACCATGGAAGCCCTGAGTGATTTTTATTCTCTGAAAGTTCTGGGCATTGGTTTTATGGCCAGCATATGGTCAGTTTTAATAAACAGTTTAGATGCACATCTTCCTTTCCCCAAACTACCACAAATTTTGCTCTTACCATGCCTTTGAATTTTTTATGTATTTGAGGTCTCAAAACATTACTCTTGTATTTTGTTTAGTGGATATTCATTTATTTTTACCCACACAGTTACCTTTACTTGGTTTCTTCATTACTTCCAGCAGTCTTTTGTTTTTGTCTAGAATAATTTTTCCCCTGCCTACAAGGTCCCTTCATTTTTATTTAATTCAGATGTACTGGCAATGAATTAAACTATATGAGTGTTTTCTTATCTGGAAATTTCTATATTTTACTGGCATTGTTGAAAGATAATTTCCTAGAGTATAAAATTTTCAGAGTGTCATCCAGTTTTCTACTCTTTGAAACTGTCATTCTATTGCAGCTGGTATCTATCGTTTTGTACAAAAATTTATTTTTTTTACTGTTTTCTCCTTGAAGTTAATGTGTTTTATTCTTCTCTGGCTTCTTTTAACTTCTTACTTTGCCTTTCTTTTTCAGATGTTTTATTATGATGTGTCCAGGACTGGTTTGTTCGTGTTTATTCTACTTGGATTTCGAACTGCCTCATGAATTTTTGAGTTGATTTCTTTCTTCAGGTTTGGAAATATGTTTTGTCATTACCTTTGTAATTATTGCTTCTGTTATGCTTTCTCTTTCCTGACTTTCTAAGGCAGTTGAACATATGTTAGACCTTTCCATATTTCCCTTGTGTTTCTTAGGCCCCTTTTACAAATTCTCCATTCTTTTTGATCTTCATGTTTGAGTCTGAATGTTTTCTACTAACCTGTCTTCAAGTTTGCAGAACTGCTCTTCTGCTGTGTCCAATATGAGATAAAACACATTTGCTGCTAAGTCACTTCAGTCGTGTCCAACTCTGTGCAACCCCATAGATGGCAGTCCACCAGGCTCCCCCGTCCCTGGGATTCTCCAGGCAAGAACACTGGAATGGGTTGCCATTTCCTTCTCCAGTGCATGAAAGGGAAAAATGAAAGTGAAGTCACTCAGTCATGTCTGACTACTAGCGATCCCATGGACTGCAGCCTACCAGGCTCCTCCATCCATGGGATTTTCCAGGCAAGAGTACTGGAGTGGGTTGCCATTGCCTTCTCACATTAACTAGTCTTTAATTTTCACTGCTGCTTTTTGTGATTCTATAATTTCCATTTTATTCTTTTTCCTGGATGTTGGACTTCCAGTGAAATATTTCATTTTGTCATGTATTTTCTTGAATACTATAATTACAGTTATTTTAAAGTTTGTGTTTGAGAACTACACTGATTGGGCCAACTGGAAATTTTGTATGTTTTCTGTCATTTGACCCTTCGGGATGCCTATAAATTTTTTGGCTATTCAGCCAAGGCATTGTTCAAGAAAAATTGAGAAGACTCTGGAAGGTATGTACATATCTTCTAGTAGGCAGCCTGAGTTGGAGCAGATCACCTTAATCTAAAAAAAGAATGATTCAGTCGAACTAAAGTTTTATAGTTAATTTCTGCCTCTGGTTCTCCCCTGTTCCCAGGCTTGGCTCTTCTGTGTCTTTACTGTTTGTCTAGGGTCCTTCCTCTTTGGTAAGGCCTGAACACTAGTTCCCACCCTCAGCACCAGAAGACTGCTGAAAACTCAACTTTTATGCAGTGACTTCTGCTTGGTTTCTTTGTCTATCATCTTATATACATTGGAATTTGTCAAATGCCTCTAGGAGGAAAATAAAAGTATCTTGGACTCCTTTCTCTGTGCATTCTTTCTCTCAAGGACCTCTGCTCTAAAATCACCACTTTAAAACAAAAAATTGGCATATACTAATAAAATTTAGAAATTCAGACTCTATGTTGGAAACAGGAAGAGAGATTTTAATTGCCGAACATACTAGAGAAACTTGAAAATGCTTTAGTTTAAATGTTGTATTTCCATAGAAGTTCCATTTATCAACAAATAGGCAGAGTCTAAGTAATATGTAACACTAAACTTAATTACATCTGGGGTATACATAATTGATCATACTCTTTAACAAGACATAATAGAAACCAACAATCAGGCAGCAGCAAACTCAAAATGAAAAATACACACACTAAGAAAGAGTCACTGTTAATAACTATAAATGGAGCATAACCTTTAAAAATTAGGAAATGCCATATTGTATTCCTGTAACTTATGTAATATTGTACAGCAACTATACTTCAATTTAAAAAAAAGGAGTTACTATACCCTGGCACACATAGTACATGGCACTGTGACTTTCAAATTGGCTGATTTTGACTCACTGACAGATAGCATTTTAAAAGTTGGTTGTTTTTATTAGCTGAAGAGTAAAGTTGGCATCCCATTGAGGTGCATCTCAGTGAGGTTTATGGTTGTTCTTTCCAATTCTGGGCTCTTGTCCTATGAGATATTATCCATTTCAAAAAGTTGTGCTATTTCAGCAATTTCTCGTTCAACATTGACAGTTGCCATTTCACAAATATTAAAGAGATTGAAAAAGCCTATAAGATCATTAAATCCATCCCCCTGGCACTGTAGGAGAGGCAAGTGGAGCAAAACTATTTTTTTTCTGTGTGGGTTATATTTGGTATGGTTGTTTCTAGTAGAAATAATACTAAGTGAAATGGGTGAAGGTGCCTAGGTAAGTGAAAAGTTTCTACAGAAACTGTCATTGTTTCATTTCTTCCTTATCATTCTGAATATCATTAATTATTCAGTGCCTATTTTATATTCTGAATGCATATTTTAAAATAATTTCTGAGGTTTAACATATTCTTCATTTAAAACCCATGATCTAATTAAATTCAACATTGACCTGATAATTTAGGGCTGAGTAGCAGCAAATACCTCTTGAAAATCTATTACCTCAATGTATAAAGTGATGAAAAATACATAGTCTGCATTACATTTAATTTAATGATAATTTCACAGATGTTTGTATTTTTCCTAACATTACTCCTTGGAAGAAAAGTTATGACCAACCTAGATAGCATATTCAAAAGCAGAGACATTACTTTGCCAACAAAGGTCCGTCTAGTCAAAGCTATGGTTTTTCCGATGGTCACGTATGGATGTGAGAGTTGGACTATGAAGAAATCGAGCGCTGAAGAATTGATGCTTTTGAACTGTGGTGTTGGAGAAGACTCTTGAGAGTCCCTTGGACTGCAAGGAGATCCAACTAGTCCATTCTGAAGGAGATCAGCCCTGGGATTTCTTTGAAAGGAATGATGCTGAAGCTGAAACTCCAGTACTTTGGCCACCTCGTGTGAAGAGCTGACTCATTGGAAGAGACTCTGATGCTGGGAGAGATTGGGGCCAGGAGGAGAAGGGGACGACAGAGGATGAGATGGCTGGATGGCATCACTGACTCAATGGACGCTAGTCTGAGTGAACTCTGGGAGTTGGTGATGGACAGGGAGGCCTGGCATGCTGCAATTCATGGGGTCGCAAAGAGTCGGACATGACTGAGCGACTGAACTGAACTGAACTGAAAGGTAGCAAAAATATTCTGGTTAATATTCAATAACCAAATACGAATTAATTTAGTCAAATTGACAGTTTCATATTAATGTATCATGTGATAATATACTAAGGAAGTATCCATGTGTAATTATTCAAGTATCAATTGTGTTTATTCATTACATTTAGTTAAATTAACATTTAAGCATCTTACAAATATCTATCGTGATATCAGTGGACCTATAGAATATGGATATTATATTTAAACACAAGAAGAATTCCTTATAATTATGTAATCACCAAAATATTTTCTGATTTTGTTTATTATTAAATACTAACTAAATAAATCACCCAAATTATTGTGTAGCATAATCTTTGTAATATAAATCTGGCCACACATAAATGAATAACAATCTTGTTTAAGCAATAGCAAAACATCACCTTTTATAAATTACAAGAAAAATATAGCAAGAAAATAGAGAAGTCTATATATTGACTATGATGGTTATTAATAGCAGCTATTTCTAAAAGGTTTGACTTCTAAACTCTTGAGCTAGTGAATAAGATCATTCGAGCTATGACTTTGGAACCTTACTACATTATTTGGCTAATTTTTTAATTACATGATTTTAAAAGAACAAAGAATCACACATTTTGTAAATATCCTTTGGGCTTTTGTAAATATCCTGGTGGCTCAGCAGTGAAAGAATCCACCTGCAATGTAGGAGGCCCAGCTTGGATCTCTGGGTCAGGAAGATCCCCGGAGGAGGAAATGACAACTCACTCCAGTATTCTTGCCTGGAAAAGTCCCATGGACAGAACAGCCTGTTGGGCTGCAGTGCAGGCATTCACAAAGAGTCAGACAGGACTGAGTGACTAAACGGCAACCAAAGAGCAGAGCTCAGAATGTAATAGAGAAACCATGGACCCTACTGTCCTATTCCTGGAGGTAGACATATTCCAAAACGTTGATGAATTGCTGGTACAAAATAATACAACATCATAGCCCCATGCACTCAGAGGACAGGTATTGCAGACAATCTCAACTACTACAGAGGCCTTACCATAACAGTGTGAATTCCAAAGTCAGGTACAGGTTGTGGCTGCTCCCATTTCAGCACTAAATAATGAAATGCCACTTGCAAGATTCCACTCCCCTCACTTAGCTTTGAACATGTAACCCAGAATGTTATTTGAACAATTTAATATATCTTCATTACTAAAAGCAAAGTTCTCCTGGCAGAACATTTAGAGAATATGCATGAAAAGTTTCCAATAGGTACAGAGTCCTGTAATTATGTAAAACCACATGTGATATCATGTTAGGTTGATGTTAATACTTTAGAGATTTTAACAAGATAAAGACTTTTTGGCAGGAGACAATGACAGATTAATAAATCAATAAGCCAGTTGGGTCAAAGGAAGAGGCTCTTCAAGGATAAAGAAAATCTTCCCTAACTGAGAGTTAAATAAATATTTCACCCTCTGTCCCTAGTGGACTGAATTCTATATTTCCCTTCCTGGTTCTCGAGACCATGCAATGAGCTATGTTCCTTCAGTTGGTCTCATAGATTTTTCTCATAGTTTGAGCATCTTGCAATACTGAGGGTGACTGTACTTTAAATCACCTTAGTATGTATTTTTCACATATCAATGTTCCTAAACAACAACAAAAAATATCTCTTCTATGTGATGCTCACTCCACCTACTGCTGCTGCTGCTAAGTCGCTTCAGTCATGTCCAACCCTGTGTGACCCCATAGATGGCAGCCCACCAGGCTCCCCTATCCCTGGGATTCTCAAGGCAAGAACACTGGAGTGAGTTGCCTCACTCCCCCTACCCCACAGAATATTGTCTGCTTCGGAAGGACAAAGTTGCAGTCCTGGGTTTATGGAAAAACTGCATGTCAATTTCCAACACTGTGTTTTCCTGGAATCTCAACCACTGGACCACCAAGGAAGTCCTTTTTTTTTTTTTTTCCTGTTTGGTAGCATCCAGCAGGATGCCAAACTTCCACAATCAGGGATCAAACCCATGGCCCCTGTGGTGGAAGCCTGCTGCTGCTGTTAAACTGCTTCGGTCGTGTCTGACTGTGCGACCCCATAGACGGCCTCCTACCAGGCTCCTCCGTCCCTGGGATTCTCCAGGCAAGAACACTGGAGTGGGTTGCCATTTCCTTCTCCAATGCATGAAAGTGAAAAGTGAAAGTGAAGTCACTCAGTCGTGTCCGACTCTTAGCGACCTCGTGGACTGCAGCCTACCAGGCTCTTCCATCCATGGGATTTTTTCCAGGCAAGAGTACTGGAGTGGGGTGCCATCGCCTTAGAATCATATTATATGGCACTTTCCTAAAGCACATCCAAATGTAATTTCTGTCACACACCAATGTCATCTTTACTACCCTCTCTACTTTCTGAGATGGCTGGATGGCATCAATGACTCTATGGACGTGAGTCTGAATGAACTCCGAGAGATGGTGATGAACAGGGAGGCCTGGCGTGCTGCGATTCATGGGGTCGCAAAGAGTCGGACACGACTGACTGAACTGAACTGAACTACTTTCTACATTTCAGATCTATGCTTATATTTTTGTCTTCACTACCCTTTTCTCCTCCCTCCATCCTCTCTACTTCCTCATCCTCTGTGTAAGAAGCATTGTTACTATAATGTTAGAATCTTACATTTTTTAGGAAGTGTAATGTTAGAATTGTCTCCCTGCTTATTTAACTTCTATGCAGAGTACATCATGAGAAACACTGGACTGGAAGAAACACAAGCTGGAATCAAGATTGCCGGAAGAAATATCAATAACCTCAGATATGCTGATGACACCACCCTTATGGCAGAAAGTGAGGAGGAGCTAAAAAGCCTCTTGATGAAAGTGAAGGAGGAGAGTAAAAAAGTTGGCTTAAAGCTCAACATTCAGAAAACGAAGATCATGGCATCCAGTCCCATCACTTCATGGGAAATAGATGGGGAAACAGTGG
>SJYX01011488.1:69187-79967 GCA_006410675.1 Oreotragus oreotragus
GCCTAGTCAAGGCTATGGTTTTTCCTGTGGTCATGTATGGATGTGAAAGTTGGACTGTGAAGAAAGCTGAGCGCCGAAGAATCGATGCTTTTGAACTGTGGTGTTGGAGAAGACTCTTGAGAGTCCCTTGGACTGCAAGGAGATCCAACCAGTCCATTCTGAAGGAGATCAACCCTGGGATTTCTTTGGAAGGAATGATGCTAAAGCTGAAACTCCAGTACTTTGGCCACCTCATGCAAAGAGTTGACTCATTGGAAAAGACTCTGACGCTGGGAGGGATTGGGGGCAGGAGGAGAAGGGGACGACCAAGGATGAGATGGCTGGATGGCATCACGGACTTGATGGACGTGAGTCTGAGTGAACCCCGGGAGATGGTGATGGATAGGGAGGCCTGGCGTGCTGCGATTCATGGGGTCGCAAAGAGTCGGACACGACTGAGCGACTGAATTGAACTGAACTGAATGTTAGATTCTTACATTTTTAGTTGTAGTTTTTCTAAAATGGCTTCCGCTTCTCTGGTGGCTCAGTGGTAAAGAAACTGTCTGCCAAGCAGAAGATATAGGCTTGATCCCTGGGTCGGCAAGATCCCCTGGAGAAGGAAATGCAACCTGCTCCAATATTCCTGCCTGGGAAATCCCATGGAAAGAGGAACCTGGCAGGCTACAGTCCATCAGATCACAAAAGAGTCAGACATGACGGCAACTAAACAACAAAAGATCATCTAAGGCTATTCTTTCCCTTAGGAGGATCAAGAAGAAAGAAGCACACTTGATTTGCTCAAGTTGCATTAGTTGCAATAAAGCTATCACTAGATTTGTTGTTGTTCAGTCACTCACTCGTGTTCGACTCTTTTGTGACCCCAGGGACTGCAGCCCGTCAGCCTCCTCTGTCCATGGGAGGCAAGAATACTGGAGTGGGTTGCCATTTCCTTCTTCAGGGGATCTTCCTGATTCAGATTCAAAGTAGTTTTGATCTCCAAGTCAATGTTTACTTTAAGGCATGTGATTCTTGATGAAGGACTGCGCTTTCTCAAGGACTGATCTGTCCCCTTCCAGTCTAATAGTCAGGGGTCACTCTTGTCCTAGAGATGACATGCACTTCTCAACCTTTGTGTTGCTCCCAACAGTTGGATCCTATGCTGTAATGCCGCAAGAACTCTAGACGTCCTACTTCAAAAGAATACGAAAAAAATAAGACATAGCCAACATAATTGCATGTTCATAATTCAGGGTTACATTGTTAAATTTGCTTTATACATTTAGAAGACCCCAACTTTGAATATTAGAATGCTGGATTAGGAATCAAGACTCTAGTTTTAGGCTTGCTTCTAAGTACCTTTGAAAGTTCGGGTAAATTTCTTAATACTTCTGTTTCTCATTTGCCTTATCGGGAATTTAAGAGGATTGTACTAGATGATTCTTCAGGTCCCTTCCAGCTAGAAATTTCTGTGATTTTTTATCATGCAAAGTAAAGTGGCAAGCTGCGATGATCACATAGCTGCTTCAAAGAGTAAACAAGACTCTGTACTTTGCTTTGCTGGTCTGCATATTTCAGATGAAAATTATTTTTTAATCCTAAATCACCAGTAAAATTGCTTCTGCTTTCACTTTACTGTGTGCCAAGGTAGGCAGAACTCCATGTTGACTCATATATATGAAGTCTAGTGGACCATGGGAAGCAGAATGCTAGATTGAGCTACTTGGAATTGGCATACCTTGCTTAGTTAAACTGGATCCACATTCGCTGTGGCAGAATCAGAAAAGCAATGCACACAAATATAAATAAGTGGAAAACTTCAAGTCTTGTTTATGTAACTACATTCTAGTGTATATATGGAAGGATGTTGCAAATTAGGAAAACTTTGCTTGTCAAAACTGGTCACTTAAAATGTGTTCCCACTTCCTTTTCCTTGTGATTATTTTTTTTTAGCAGTGATTTTTAATCACCTCCTTCACCAAAAATAAGTTGAAGTGTCTCTTCATTTGCACTTTTACTTTCCCAGCTTTTCCTGACAGCTTTTTCTTGGATAGAGCATTAAACAGTTCTGCTCTGGTTCTACTGTATTAACCCCGGGGCTGAGTTTTGCCTTTACGTGCACAGACCAACGTATCAGCAGTATAGTCGACTTTTCTAGTTGAGTCCCTTATTAAAGGAGATTTTTAGTCTGCAACTAAACAATAACGTGCCCACCGTTTTCTGTATTTCAGAATTTTCCCCGAGAATATCCCATTTTTAAAAAATCTCCACCATTAAATCCTTTATTTCCCAATGAGAATAAAATGGAAATAGGTTCCCAATTAAATGTTTCTCTTTGCCGCATCGCATCTCCCATCTCAAACCTCCTTTCTTTCATCTTCTGTTCAGTCCAGCAGTGGACGCTGTATTCAAAGTAGGGATCAAGTAAATGCCTCACAAAGATACAGTTTTACTCTCTCCTCTCATCTCCTTTCTCTTTGATGAAACAACCTAGTAAATCTGGGTTCCTTTTTCTAATGCAGTTGTACTCTGTCTTGATGGTTTTCCAGATTTCCCCACAATATCCTCAAATCCTTTCCTGGGTGTATGTTCTGCATAATTGGCTCCTTGATCCTGTACTTAGTGGTTTGTATCTTTATACCTGAACCATGTTTGGCATCCTCTGCCTTAATCACCCACAATTTAAATCCTTCTCAATCTGATAATATTCACTGTTAGTATCGCCAGCAAATTCGATGATCTTTCCTCCTCTGCACATGTCCCCAAATAGGTGGGCCTGATTCCCAGAGCTCTGGAAAGCATGCTGTTTCTAACCCCCTTTGAAGCTGAGCTTGCCATCTAAGACTATCTTTTGTCTGCTACTCTTAAATTAGTTTTCTGCAACAATACACTATTTTACCTCCTATTCCCTGGGTCTGCTTTAGATATAAATCTTCAACGTCAAACCTTGTCAAATGCTTTTTGAAAACAATTTTTTCTTATCTATTGAGGCAGTGCTGTTCAACAGCTCTGGACAATGAGAGAAATATGGCCTCCCAGGCCTGAGTCCATCTTGACTATCTCAAAGCAATCTGGCTAGGGGTCTCTATGTACATTCAGAGAAATTCAAGCAATCTATTCAAGTAGATGAACAGATAAAGTAAGCAAAAAGAATGCCTTGTTTTCTTTTCCTATACGTTTTGGAAGAGAGCACCAGAGCCCAGTTTTTCCATGTCCTTTCTGGAAAGAACTACTCATTGGTTATAGAGGCTCTGTCATGTAGTGCTTGGGTTTGGGGCAGAGTGCTTGTATGTGTAGTGGACTTCACATGCATACTGGGTGTCACCTAAAGTGACAATAATGATGACTGTGTGTGCCTGTTAAGTTGCCTCAGTTGTAGCCGACTCTTTTTGACCCCATGGACTATATATAGCCCACCAGGAGCCTCTATCCATGGGTTTCTCCAGGCAATCCTGGAGGGTTACCATGTCCCCTCCAGGAGATCTTCTTGATCCAGGGATCGAACCCACATGTCTCCTGCATTGGCAGGCAGGTTCTTTATCATTAGCACCACCCAGGAAGATTGAGACTTTGTTAGGCATTTACTGTATGCCAGGCCCTGTTCTAAGCAATCTACATTGTTTTAACCTAAGTTCATTATTTTAACACAGATACAAATTGTCTGAAAAGTTGTTGAAATGAGAACAGAGAATCCCTGTGTACCTTTGACCCAGCTTTTCCTTAGTGTTAGCATCTTACATGATCACAGGGTGATAATCCACAAGACTTGGAAATTAACATGGTGTAATACTACTGACTACGAACTAGTAAAATGTTTGCAAGTTTTTCTTCCATCATTCTTTTTTTCTGCACTAAGTTGTTGCCTCTCCTTAATCTTCTTCAATCTATGACAATTCCTTGTCTCTCCCTGTCTGGTCTGTGACAGTCTTTTCTTGTCTCTCATGAATTGACACTTTTGAGGAGTATCAGTCAGGTGTTTTGTAAAATGCCCTCCAGATGAATTTATTTTCCTGATATTTAATCATGATTAAGATTATGTATTTGGGACCATTTACCATAGAAATGATGTGCTCTTGTCAGTACATATCAGGGCATGATGCTCGCCTTGATTATTTAATAAGATGGTACCTGCAGACATCTACACAGTAATGTTAATTCTTTTGGTATTTAATGAATATTTGGGAGAGATGCTTTGAGACTACTTGAACATGATATTTCTCCCCAAGCTTCTGCTCACAAATTTTAACATCCATTGATATAGCTCACCTGTAAAAACTATTACTCTACTGGCTGTGCACTGATGATTTTCATCTTCTTTCGTTTCTTCCACATTTATTAATTGAAGTTCTTCTATTATAAAGGCTTGCTTTTCCCCTAATTTGTATGCTTATTTTGTCTCTATATAAGTATGAACACATGATATTTATTTCATTTTAAGGATGATGTGTAAGAGAGCCTTCAAAAATTTACCCGTATAGGGACTTTCCTGGTGGTCCAGTGGCTAAGATGCTGCCAATGGACCTGGGTTCCATTGCTGGTCAAGGAACTAGACCCCACATGCTGCAGCTAAAACTTTGCATGCTACAACTATAAGATTCTACAAGCTGCAACTAAGATCCAGTGCAGCCAAATAAATTAATTAATTAAAATGTTTAAAATCTACCAGTATAAAACTATATTGCTCTTTATGTGTGAAAACATTGGCAATGTCTATGTAAAAAAAAATAAGTCTAGGAAAAAATATGCTTAGCCAGGCACTCAGCATAAATAGAACCTTTCTGATGGATAAAGTGGCTTACCAGGAATGCCTCAATGACCAACCGATTTGCCTCATTGGGTCTGAAAATAGAAGACCGTCACCACTCCTGCATCTTACTTCATGAAACATAAGGTTGGAGAGAGGTAAGCAGAGGTGTAAAGATTCAGTATCAGAAATGATTGAGCAGTTGGTAAATCTAATAAATCAAGAAAAGAGCAGGTAGCAGGGTGTGATAATGGAAAGAAAGAAACAAAAAAAAAATTGCCTACCAGCTGTCTATGGAGGAAGTCCAGTCGGGGAAGTGAAATGTACCAGCATACAGCAGAGGAAATTGAAGCTGATAGGAGGGATGATGAAATAACCCTGCCAAATGGGCCCTGCTCACCCAAGGCTGTTATTAATAAGTTGCTGACACAGTCCCAGAACGTATTCATGATGCACCAGGCCTAGGTAATCAAGAAAACTGGATCCCAGGAGGGTAGGACTGAGGTTATTGATATAATCCTTGCCCCTGTCATATCTGGCTCAGAACTGGTGTAGGCCTGGGCCTGTGGGTCTATCTGCCAACACACCAAGTTGCAGGGGGTAGAAGAAGACAAAACAGGAGAAATGTAACTGGTGGCAAGGATGCCCTTATCGAGCAGATAATCAAAGTTTTATAGCAACACTTTTGCTGACAGCAAATATTCATCTCTTGTTCTATATATCCCTTCATTTATTTCCTCAATAAATATTTATAGAGTGCATACTATATTCCAAGCATTGTGCTAAGCTTTGAGAGCTCAGAGGTAAACAGGAGATGATCCCTGCTCTCAAGAGGTATTTATAATCTTCAACTTTTCTCTAAGCCCCTATTTGAGAATCCCTTTCTCCAATTTACACCTTCACCAATTAAAATGTGTGTGTGTGTGTATAAGCCTGTGCACATGTATGGCAAAGATCTACAATGATCCCTGCACTATACTATGGTGATTATAGGTAAAAGTTTTTGCATTTGCTCTAAAGGAGCTCATAAGTAGACTGATAAACACAATTGTGATATGGTGTGATAAGTGGTACACTGAAAATGTATGCAAGATCTATAAGGGTAAATGGATGATGCACCCGACTTGGACCAGCAGCTTTCTTAACAGCAAAGACAATGGCCTGAGTCATCAAGGAAAAGCTGAAGGTTTGCAAAATTAGTCAACGTAGGAAGGATGGAAATTCTGGATGTAAGAGGCTCCCAAGTTCATTCATTATAGAAGTGCAAGTCACAGAGTAAGACTAGATATAGAGTTCTGGGAGGGAAGAGGTAAAATATGAGAGTAGAGAAGCAGGCAGGAAAAGGTCTGAGACCCAAAATAGGCCTGTTAAAAAAGGCTTCACAGCATCCTTCCAAGTCCTTGTGTTCTGTGACAGAGGCTGGAATGGACCGGAACTTCCCAAATTCTATCACTCAGTTAAATGTTCTTAAACAAAGCTGCTTTCAGGGAATCTGACAATCACATGTATGTGTATATGCTTGTGTATGTGTATATGTATATAGGGTTTCCCAGGTGGCTCAGTGGTAAAGAGTCCACCTGCCAATGGCCTAGGTTCAATCCCTGGGTCAAGAAGATCCCCTAGAGAAGGAAATAGCAGCCCACTCCAGGATTCCTGCCTGGAGAATCCCATGAACAGAGGAGCTTGGCGGGCTACAGGCCATGGAGTCACAAAAGAGTTGAACATGACTTAGTGACTAAACAACAACAGTATACATATTTAACAAAGATTCACCTGGTAAGTGTGAGGTCTCATAGGAGCTCTCAGAGAAGAAAGGGGTATCTGCTGACCTGAGGTCTGGATCAACACTCTGACTCCAATTCCTTTTCCTGTGACTTAGAAAAGATTCTGGACAATAGCTTCCAAAAGCTATTTGGAAGCTTTTCTTTTCTTTCTTTCTTTTTTTTTTTCCCCTGAAAACAGCTCATAAAATCAGTACATTTCATGAACCAGACTACATCTGGTTGGTTTGAGGACTTTATTTTTGAGAACCTAATTTCGCCACCTGATGCAAAGAGCCAACTCATTGCAAAAGACCCTGATTCTGGGAAAGATTGAGTACAAGAGGAGAAGAGGGCACCAGAGGCTGAGATGGTTGAATGGCATCACCAACTCAATGGACATGAGTCTGAGCAAATTCCGGGAGATAGTGAAGGGAAGCTTAGTGTGCTGTAGTCCATGGGGTCACAAAGAGTCAGACATGACTGAGTGACTGAACAATAACACAATTGGGGCTGCCTTCAGAGAAATCTCTTAGTTTTATAGAAACTACCCTGCACACATTGCTTTTTCCTTCAGTCACCAAAAAATAACAATATGTCTTAGAAAAAAATGAAAAGCTATTGTTCCCTCTTTGCTGTTGCAGTGTTGCTTAATAAGCACAGACACAGTGGAGAATTCTGCATGAAGTCCTCAGGAATTCCAGCATAGAAACAGGCCCAAATCATTAGACAGATCTGCAACTATGATCCTGAACTATCTTTAAAATATATTTTTCTCCCCAAGCCATGATGACCAAAAATCTGTTTTAACCAAGCCACCAAAATTTCTAACGCATAATAGGGAAAGCATATATGGAAAGAATAGGGAAAGCATATATGGAAAGAATAGGGAAACTATATATGGAAAGAAGCTATAAGACTTTTATATCAATGGTTTTCTCTCTTTTTCTCTCACACAAACACACACACACAGAGATGTTAATAAAATGAAAAATTACCAATTACTTTCTCCTCACAAGTCTAAATTCAATTCTAAGCCATCTTGAGCCAATGGGAAGCGGTGGAAAAACTGCCTCAGAGATCTATGAAAGCTTGCAAAATTCCTGGTGATGGAAGTGATTGCTTTTAGGGCTAATGAATTCTCAGTTTTGCAAGTCTATTGGAGCAGAGAACACCTGGGTTGGTTTGGATATCTGGTAAAACTCAATTTTTATTAAAACAGAGCATTGATATCTTTCAAGACTTTCTATTAATACCACAGATATTGAATGCATGGTTTTACATTGTTAACATGTTTCTGGAACATGTGACAATTTATGCAATACAATAATTATAATGCTTCAGATTGCAAATTTTAACTATGTATTTTATTAATTAATTTATTGACAATTCTGACAAAGCAGCTATCATTTGTATAATATCTATACTTTTAAAATATGTGTGTATGTATAATATATACTTTATAAATATATTTCATTTTAAACCTCATGATTAGGTTATTTTAGATAGTCATATTTTCATTTGGTCCTATTACCTAGATCTCCCACATTACAGGCAGATTCTTTACTGTCTGAGCCACCAGGGAAGCCCTTATATTATCAGCACTTTGTATATGAGTAAACTAAAACAAAAAAGGATCAGGTGAGTTTTCTGAGTTTGAAAAATAAAGTAATGCCAGGGCCAGGACCAGAACCCAAGTCGCCTGGCTCCCATTTTCAGTATCAATATCCAGATACCCTGGCAGATTAAGTAAAGACTTTGGTATATACAAAGTTTTCAGCTGTATATACCAGTTCGAATGATTGCTGTTTGTAACTTTGATAGTTTTAGATAATCTTTAATTCTTGAAGTCAGTCACAACCTGTATTGATAGTTCAAAAATCATATTTAAAAATTCAGACATCTCCCATTTTCAGTATCAATATCCAGATACCCTGGCAGATTAAGTAAAGACTTTGGTATATACAAAGTTTTCAGCTGTATATACCAGTTCGAATGATTGCTGTTTGTAACTTTGATAGTTTTAGATAATCTTTAATTCTTGAAGTCAGTCACAACCTGTATTGATAGTTCAAAAATCATATTTAAAAATTCAGACAAATAAAATATACATCGGAAGAAAAAGAGGAAGAAGATGAAGATGGAGGCAGAGAAAGCGATGAGTCATTTTAAGGATGTTTCATCTAAATGTCATACTCAAACTAGGTGCTAAGAACTAAAGCTGAGGGACTTCCCTGATGGTCCAGTGTAAAGGGCATGGGCTTGATCCCTGATCAAACCCATTAAAATCCCACATGACACATGGTGTGCCCTAAAACTTTAAAAAATAAATAAATAAAGCTGAAAAATCACATCCCCAGTACCATATAGTCTTTAAATTTAACTCAAATTACAAGTATGATATGTCAACCACTGCTAAATACCCAAAGTGAAATAGTTCCAGGTTGTAAGGAGCACATCATATTAAATTACTATTGGATAAAAATGGAAGTATGGCTATATAAACAAGCCATGGTCGATATTATGTGATGAGAATTTGCTTTTGTGGTAGTCATCACTTCATATTGATAGTTACCAAATTACTGTTGGTTTGTTTAATTTTTCAGTTTAGGTAGTCAGGTTATTAATGATATGCTGCCAAAGAGAAATTTTCATAGACAAATGAAGTAGATATATTTAATATGAACAATTTGAATCATATAAAAAGTATATTTGAGCATTCTAATTCTTTTGGGAATGAAAAGATTAAATAACTCAAACCATAAGAAAAAAAATAGGTTTTACATGGCATTCTCTCATGTCCAATACTCTGCTGTGCTTTTCATGGGAAATTACAGCTGCTGGAGTTAATTTAATTTAATGTAATTTAATTGTTGAATTTGTATTTTGTACACATCATTGGAGGCCCTAAAGCAATAATATGTTTTTCTTTAAATAAATAATTTTCTCTCACAGTTTAAAGAAATGATTGGCTTAGAACACATCATTATACTGTAGAGAATGACCAAAATATGCTAAGTACCAAACAGAAAGGTCTTCCTGAGAGCAATCCACCAGTGAAGACACTGAAAGAATTAAGCAGTTTGTTTCTCTCCTTTGATGAAAATGTAATTTAGTCTTAAATTCTCACCAAACCCCATTGCCATGGTTACAGAACTCAGGATAGATACTCTCTCTCCCTCACAACTAGCCTCCCTCACCCACGTTTCCCACTACGTAGTTCATGCTACACCATCTTGCTCTGACTCTATGAATGTAAGTGTACTGCCACTTGTATAGATGCATGTGTCTCATACCTAAAGCATTCATTCTATAAACCATTGTTAATGTCAACAAAAGCACAATAGTTTCTAATTCAAAGATGTTCATGGACATTCTTAAGGACATTGAAATTTAGTAAAAAGAAAAGTGAAAAATGAGAAAATGACCTTACATCCAGCTTGAGTTATTAACAATTGAGTATTTGACTTCTGGCAGGCATTTAATGGTAAGTAGGAGATACCCCTCGTCCAAGGTAAGGAGCAATGGCTGTGTTTTGCTAGAGCAGCCGTGAAGAGATACCCCATGCCCAAGGTAAGAGAAACCCAAGTAAGATGGTAGGTGTTGCAAGAGGGCATCAGAGGACAAACACAGTGAAACCATACTCACAGAAAACTAATCAATCTAATCACACTAGGACCACAGCCTTGTCTAACTCAATGAAACCAAGACATGCCTGCAGGGCATACCAAGAAAGGCAGGTCATGGTGGAGAGGTCTGACAGAACGTGGTCCACTGGAGAAGGGAATGGCAAGCCACTTCAGTATTCTTGCCTTGAGAACCCCATGAACAGTATCAAAAGGCAAAATGATAGGATACCAAAAGAGGAACTCCCCAGGTCATTAGGTGCCCAATATGCTACTGGAGATCCGTGGAGAAATAACTCCAAAAAGAATGAAGGGATGGAGCCAAAGCAAAAACAATACCCAGTTGTGCATGTGACTGGTGATAGAAGCAAGATCCGATGCTGTAAAGAACAATATTGCATAGGAACCTGGAATGTCAGGTCCATGAATCAAGGCAAATTGGAAGTGGTCAAACAAGAGATGGCAAGGGTGAACATCGACATTCTAGGAATCAGCGAACTAAAATGGACTGCTACTGCTGCTACTAAGTCACTTCAGTCGTGTCCGATTCTGTGTGACCCCACAGACAGCAGCCCACCAGGCTCCCCCATCCCTGGGATTCTCCAGGCAAGAACACTGGAGTGGGTTGCCATTTCCTTCTCCAATGCATGAAAGAGAAAAGTGAAAGTGAAGTT